>APFE031591901.1:124629-201162 GCA_000404065.3 Pinus taeda
ACGGGACAATATTTCCATTTATTATTGGCAGCTAGAGTCAGTCATGTCGCCCTTGAACAAAGCACTCAAAACAAAGTCTCCTCCGTGTGGGCGGGATTTAGTTTGACTTAGGTTCGCCATAACCATTGTTATTGAGTCAGTTCTCCCCCGATTGGTTATCTCTTCCAATCATATGGAGGGTTCGTTCATGCCTCCTGCATGGAAAACTTATACAAATTCATCATATGCTGCCATAGTCACATTGAGTCGTGCTTTTGTTCAAGGGAAGTTAGCCTGAGTCGGCCTCTCTGCGGTGTCTCTTGACTCATTTTTCAGTCGGCCATCCCGGTTTTCAGTATCATGTCTTACATCACAAAAGCTATATTGGTCCTATACTCGTGCTGGTTTGAGAAGGTCCCCATTGACTTCTTGCTGGCGGGTCTTGTCCTTATCGACGACGACATCTTGCTCTAAGGACAGGCCTAGAGCTACACCCTAGCCCTATTTTCATTATTGATAGGTCACCTTCTGCTCAGCATCGATCAGTATCATGGGTCTTTGACTGAGTGGCTTGTGTTCGACGTCAGCTTACATTATCACACATTGGGATTCGTGCAGTACCTTGGTTTCCATTTGACCCTATTGTGGATACCCCGCCTCTGTGTCAGCTTTCATTATTGGTTGGTTCAGAGGGTTTCTGCCGTGCGCTAGCTACATCTTGTGTACGCCGGAAACGTACCTCGGTTTGGTTACTACATCTTTCTTCGTTCGATTCCTTCCACATTATTGGCCTACGGGTTACACTCGCGCTAGATTGATGAAGGATGCTTTAATGCCTTCCTTCTAGCGGATCTTTCCCTATCGACTCCGACTCATTGCTCTGGGGCAAAGATCTAGAGTCCATTTGGCAGTACCTTGGGGTTTGCAGTCATTAGTGGCAGATCCTTCACTATCGACAGTGGGAACCATCATTGTCTCATGATCGATAGATTCTTACAGTTGTTCGACTCCAACTCATTTATTCACACTTGTTGGTTTGTACTAGGTACCTTGGCACTCATTATCATTATCGGTGAGTAGTCTCGCGTTTGTTAACGGTATACATCAATGACCGGTAACCAAACGATTTCTCATATGTTCGACTTCAGATCATTTATTCCCATGGTGTAGAAATGTACCACGGCGGTCGGTGAAGACCTCAGGTTGTATCAACATTTATTGGTTCACTTGACAGTTGCTCCGTTTGCTGCTAGTTGATACCACTGCACCTTATATGTTGCATTCAGTCATGGCGACATTCTATATACTGGCACCTGAGTTTGCAGTGTAGTACCATCCTTTTCCATCATGTTCAGTTGGTACCTTTTGGGATCAGTCTTTGATATCAATGATCTGTTGCATTTTTCAGCGTCATTGACAGTTTTATATGTGATATTCAAACATGTACTAGTTCGATCATCATCAGATGATCCGTTATGTATTTTCCAGTCATTTATACTTGTATACTTAGTGGATTCGCTTGTACTTGATATGCAGACATGCTTCGCTTTCTCTGAGCATGGGTATGCTCACCTCAAATAGTGTTTCTTTCTGATCTCCTTTTCTGGCTTGGCAGGCTGAATTCTGGTGAAGTCCTCCTCGATTTTTGACAGATTTCCTTTCCATGTACTTGCTTAATACATTTCGGCCATCATGTACCCCTTTTGACATCATATATTAGGGGGCATCTGTTATAGCTCTAAATCTCACTATTATGGTTTGTGATGCTGCACTCATGGCCTAGGGCAACCCCTCCTTCTAGACCTGTTCCAAAATTCAAAAAATAGTGTTTTATCCCTTATACGTGACATTTCCCTGAGTTAAACGCGTGTATATGCAGGTAGGCATATACCCAACCCGCATATATGTATTAAAACACTTAAAAAAATATAAAACTCCTTAATTTTGGGCGGAGATCGCAGGTTTTACCTGCTGATCACTTGTTAGTGACCGTGGCCCAACTGTTCCCAACCAAATCCCAATTGAAAAACTACTTTGGGAGAGGTATAAAAAGACCTCAAAGGGAAGGCCTAAGGGAGGAGAGGAGAGAGAGAAAGGTTATTATACTGAGATTTTTCCCTTGACCAGGTCTGAAGACCCTTGTGCCTTCTGCACTTCCCCCATTTCTACAGGAAACCCTTGTTTCCTTGTGTGTTTATGTTCATCCACCATTTATGACATCATGGAGTGAGTCATGGAAGGAGATATGCTAAAGGCTTGAGGCTGGATAGATCCGAAAGGAAGCTTTTCTTGGAGCCTACGAAAGGTTACTCAGGTGAAAATATTCCTTTTTTAAATTCTATTTGTCTATAATAAAGAAACACATCTTAGTTCCTGATATAAATCCTCTTTATGTTTATGATATTCATGTTGGAATTCATATGTGAATGGTTGTTTAAAGTTCATAACTAACTACCTTCCTTTATAACATGAAGATGATTTCCTTATAAGTCTTTGTCCATATACTGTTGTGTTCTTTGGAATTGGTTGTTTTGCAGGGCAAAGGAGCGAAAGGGACTTGAAGAAGGGTTTGGACCCTAAAGGACCTTCTCGAATGTAGGACCTAAGGTATGCCCCTCTTACTATAGAATTTGCTTATAATAGCATAATGGCTGTGTGAATGTGTGTTTCTCTTTATAGATAACTTTCAGTCTACTAGGGTTCCACCCAAAAGCCCTAGGGGAACATTTCCCTCAACACAACTGCATTCCCAAGTGTGGTTTGAATGGTGTCTTCGACTTTTCTCTCCTGGAAACCATTTTACTTGTGTTTCTAAGAGGCAGATGAACACCTGTGATACCTGGAGACATGGAAACACTCATGGTAAGTAATTTTTCAGTTGAAAACCAAACTGAACTTGAGAGCTTATTTGCAACATACATGTGTGGCTGATCATGAAGGTCATGCAATTTCAGCCAAGAGGTTAGGTGACTGAGTGTCAAGACTAGGCAAGGAATAGTCTAAGCCATTGGGAGGCTAACTGACTATTGGAACTGCGTAATTCACAGTCCATTCTAGCTACTGACTACTAGAATTACACAATGCAAAATCTCAGTTGGCAATGGCTACAGGCTTAGTGACTGCATTACACAATTTTATGGGCCAGAAATCACTGTCCCTCAGAAATGCACAAAATAGTCATGGAGGAGAGTGGCTAGGCAGAAATGCACATTTATGGAGAGGAAGAAAGAGCCTCCCTTCCCCAAATTGTGCAATGTTGTCTCAGTGAAGGCAGATTCTGGGCCAAGGTTGGCCAGACTCGCTGATGGGAAATTGAAATTAAATGTGAATATGAATGCATGGTGATACTAAGTGTAAGCATGAGTGAATGATCATGCATGCAAACGGTGAATGACAGATTCAGAAAATGGAACAACATGCATGTGGGTGAGGCGAGTCACCGAATCAGTGACCGTTCATGAAAACAATTTCATGCATGCCAATAGTGAGATTTTGATGTAAAATGAAATGGTGCTAGTACATGCTAGAATGTATCAAAATGACAGCAAGTGCTCATTGAAATCAAGTAGACAATGTTCATACAAAGTGAAATACAAAAGGCGCCAGAAATGAAACACAAGTCATTGAAAGCGGGCTTACCCCAAAACAACTGAGTGAAGTGTGTCGACAACTCCTAGATTTGATGTGGGATGTTAGAGCTGCAAGATTGATGTGAGGAATGAGCTCTACGACATCTAGTTGATGAGTTTTTATAACATCGAGGTTGTGATGTGCATGCCACAAATCTAGGGAAAGCGATACTTGGTGGGAGGTTTCTAAAATGATCCTTGCATGTAACCTTCAACTGCTAAAAATAGATCCTTGAAACAAGGGATGCCTTTGCATGGTGCCTTGGGAGAAGCAGCCCATGCATGCAAGTGAATTTTTCTCGGTCTCGAAGGGAACCGGTCAACTCAGTTGCACATGCAAGATACTACTCGATTGCTGGGAGAAAATGCACATTTTTGACTGGGAGTTGGGTTGGTTGCCCAGGGTATTTGCACAATTTACGGGAAAAGCAGCTGAATGCTGCCCATATTTGCACAAATTTTAGGCTAAGTAGCCATGTTGGGAAAATTGTGCAATTTTCACTGTGAGTGTTGGCTGTGAGAATTGCACAATTCTGGAGCCCAGTAGGCTGCTAGTCAAGATTGCGCAATTTTTGGAGGGAAGGTTAGTTTCCCTCTAGAATTGTGCAATTTCTTGGGGGAGCTTCTCAGCCTACAGTTGGACCAAGTCCGGGTGATCATCCTATAAGGGGAATTCATCGAGATGTGATAAAAAAGTTTCCTTTGTGCAAGAAAAACATTGAAGCTTATGTACTTGAAGAAGTAAGACATGTTGCTGTGAAGGTTGGAAGGGAGGCTCCAAAATGAAGCAGAGGCAAAATTTTGGAGGGTGGTTGTAGCTGCTACAACACTTGGTGACAAACTGGTAGAACTCCAGCTCTCTGAATGGACCTTGTTCGTGAAAAGCAAGTCAAACACCTCTGGAAGTATTTTTCAGTTCTCAACTCCTCTTGGTTTCCACACTTGCTTGATTGTAGGTTGTAGCATCTGCCAAGCTCTTGTTCGATTGACACACATTCCAAGCTAAGGCAACACAATGTTTTTGATTGGGGTTGAGGGCTATATTGGTTCACAAAAAATATAGTCATCAAAATCATAGTTTCATCTTTGGTGTTGCTCCACTACTAGCAGGCCTGGATAGTACCCCGGCTGAGTCACATAGGAACACAAGTATGGCTTCACTACTAGCGAGTCTGGTTAGTACCCCGACGGAGTTACTTTCATCACCTCTCTGCATAGGAATCCTTTCTCTTATTTCGCCTTATTCATTTTCACTTTTTCAATTTTTCATTTTTCATCTTCGTAACTATGCATAATACTTATTCTTTCTAGAGGTGGAAGAGGGATCCCAACTTATTGAGAGCATAAGAGTTTGTTCATGTAGAAAAGTAGTTTATTATACCTCTGACATGCTTGTTAACGTTTTCCCCCTCACCTTACTCTACTTTACTGAAATGAAAAGGATTAACCCAAAAACAACCAACTAGAGTAGGTGATACTTGTTAGCGCACAAGCATTGTGTTTTCGCCAAGGTTCACTTCAAACAATACGTATTTTCCTTCAACGTATCATGGACTAAAGTAACAAGTTCTTCATACAGAGGGAGGATGACAGATAACCAAGTAGTGATAGCAACATAATGCCTCTTGTACTTTACCCACCTTGCTTCAAGAGTCATACATGGTTTCATGTGAAACTAACCTACGAATGAAACAAGCGAACTAACAAACAACAAAGCAAAGCAAGAGCAGAAGCAAAAGGGAAAGCAAAGCAAGTAAGCAAACAAGCAAGCAAACAAAGAAAGTAAGAAAACAAGCATGCAAGCAAACAAATCAAAAGAAAACACTACTCCTACCCCTAAGCTAACAATGAATGGGCCATCTCACATGAAGTGATACTTCCAATGCACCCATCGACGCATTTGTTGACCCATGTTGGTGAAGGCATGGTTCACGAACAAGACACCATATGAAAACAAGAAAGATGTAACAGTGAAAACAAACACACTCTAAGCTTACTGTTGGGTGTGGAGCATGATTATCATCCTAATTTAGAGGTCTTTGTTTCAGTAAGATGTATACCCCAGGAGGATTGTACACCCCTCCACGCTAGGGGGTGCGGGGGGGACTTGTAAAATTTCCTTGTAAAAATATAATAATTTCTAGTCAATCTGGGCTGTTCATTAGGCGGATGATCTTACGGTAGAACTTATGTTTAGTTTAGGGTTTTTTGCCCTAGAGGGCAACCCCTCTCTTTGTATGAGGGCAATTTATTGAGGGTATGTAATAGATGTGTATTCTCCGAGCGAGAAACAGAGAGGTGAGACTATGAGAGATAATAGAGGATATTACAGTGGATCTATTGTAGGTTGTGTCTCTTCATTTTGCTCGATAATAGAAAGGAAGGACTAGATGTTCGAGGTGGATGTAGCCCAAGTTGGGTGAACCATGTATATCTGTGTCTCTCTGGTTTTATGTGTTTGTGTTTTTCCACATATTATATGTCTTGCATTTCTTTGTCATATATAATATTTTTCTAGCACTTACAAGTGACCAAAGAACAAATATGGGTGAAAGTGAATGACATGCATTCTGTGGAGCTGCCATGATGTTGTGCTACACTGCATGCAGATGTTGAGTGCATGCATTATCTTGATTGTGACATGGAAGAAAACGTGAGAAAGGTAGACCACTTGTTTTGTGCATGTGTGCTTGTTGTGTAAGATTCCTTCAACGCATGAGTGATGGGATCGTGTAGTTCAAGTGGGGGAAGTGACATCTGGGTGTTTGGTTGATATTCTATGCAAAGTAGAGAGTAATGAGGAGCCTTGAGTGTTTCAACAATTTCCTGACCGAAAGTGAAACCAACCCAGGACAATGAGTGCCTAACATAACCCTCAGCTCGGGCTGAAGTGCCTTGAAAATCTGGGGGGTTTCGACTTTGTTGATAGATAGATCATCATAGACTAGTGTCCTAGACAGATTAACAATGATTGAATCAACATCTGATCTGATGAGGAAGTGAATAGATTATGACAACCAAAGTCAGAAAATTTTAGATGTTCGTCGGCATCCTCATGATTTGATGAATCGGGCAGAGGGGTAGATGGGAAGCAAAGATGCTCACCCTCTGTGTTTTTGATAAAGGTAGATGTCAGATTGGATAGATTTCCCAAGGAAGATGTGTCCTTTCCACACTATAATGACAGACTGACATCTGACGTGTCTTGTGAATGATCGGAAATAGAAGCATCCAGAAATGATTTTTCATAGGGGAAATTAGCAGTGGTAGAATCACAAGGGATGTTAGGATTAATCGGATGAGGTGTGGCTGAAAAGGAGTCATCCTTCACTGTGAGTTCTACTTTAGATTCCTGCACACACTTATCACGAATGATGCCACATGTCGACTGCATAACACCAACTCCGTCAACAACTTGATCCTTGTTCACAACAGGGGAGGAGTTCGGAATGGAAGAACACAAGATAGTGCAATTCGGAGGATCAACAGAACGTGAGGACAAAGGTCAAGGGAACGAATCCACGTGACAACCAACAAGATTGCAACCTGAATATATGAAGATATCAAGAGTAGGTGGGGTGGGAGGATGTGATAGTTCAACAGAGGTATGTGCATGATTTACCACATCACTCCGCGTCGGTGGAGCTGACTGATGAGGTGAAGTCAGACAGTCACATGTGACAACAAATGTACCTACTTGTGATTGCATAGTTCCATCACCAAATTATGAGTGGAATTCGAGTGATTTCAATAATTTTGGATTTTCAAATATGTGAAGAAGATACTCAAATCTCCCATCAAGGAATTCCTAATCGATATCATCTTCAGGGAATCTATATGCAAGATTTCAAAAGCATGTGTAAAATTCTTCAACGAATTCGTCAGGTGCTTTTTGTAATTCGAGAATTTCTTTATTGAGTGCTTTATAGTTGAAGTGATTGCAGGAATGGTCTATCTCTGTGACTAGATGAGCAAGAGAATGAATAGATTTTTCAGGCAGCGTGACACACCAGTGGATTGGGTGCCCTCGAAGTGTGTAAACAAACAATGCGAAGCTCATGTATTCTTCAAAGAATCCACACCTTTCGTGTGAGCCTACAATGTTGACCGCATGCCTAACAAACGCTAGGTAGCCTCCACCATCAAATATTTTATGAGATAAGTTATCCAATAGATTTTCCAAGATAATTAAGTCATTTCCATAGGACATGCACTCCGAAAGAGAAACTCGTAATTATTCATGATATATGTGTAGAGATTCAAAACAGATGTGAGAACTCAGCTTTTCATCTATCCCTCCTTCTAGCACCAAATGTTGACGGTGCTGGACCCCCCAACATGTAAGGGGATCTCCCTGGTAAGAAGTCCCAATTAGACCTCAAATTGTTTAATGTAGAAGTCCCAGCAGTGGGTCGTACGGTAATGCCTTGACCGTGATTTTGCACAGAGGCAAGTAATATGTCTTTGTTGGTCGAAAGGGTGTGACAACTGCAGCAAGTCAAGGAAGGTGCATGTGAGGTTCTAACACACTGAGGGTGAGGTGAGTGCACCCCTTGGAAACCTGTAGTAGTATGCGACTTGGAAAGGAACACATGAGTGAAGATGCATCACAAGCTAGAAAGAAAGTTAGTGAGCAATCCAAAGTGATGGTTAAACCAACAACACATTTCAGAAAGTTCACACATACTTATACAGAATAGTCCATACATGCATGCGTAAGAAAACAAATACATATATCATTTAGAGTAAACTAGATAGCGTAGAATACAATACAACATATGCATGAAACATGTTAGCTCTATTATATTAAGTGTAAGTTCCAGACATACAATACATTCATGTCCAACCACTAGTTCCAATAGTGGAACATTACAGCCACAACTACCTGCTCCTCCAAAGAGATGTACTAGCTCTACACAGTGGAGAAGCCAAGGCTCATTACAATACTGTCCAAGATTTCTCTAAGATACTCATATCAAAGCTTGGATGACCAAAATACTTTACAATGAATTATGAGGTTCTATTTATAGAAAAGGGTGGGGTGACCCTTGACATTCCCCTTTGTGACATTTCATCTATCCTCGTGACTCTTCATCTAGTCTATGATTTTTACATCCATCTATTGACACTTGAACTTCCACTTAACAAAATATTACATTACAACAAACATGTGCTCATGGGAGGCTTGAGCAAGCCATGCAATACATCGCTAACACTTGGTCCATTGAGGTGAGACCAACTCTTTGAAATTCTTGTGATGGTGAAGGTGGTGAGCTGATGCCAAGCTTGGTCTTTCGTGATGGTGTGCATGCACCCCATGGTGACATCTTGCTGAAGCGAACTCTTACCTCCATTGCATCGGGTGCATTGGTATGGCTCCTTTGTCCAACTCGTTTTCTAACATGCACATGGTCTTCTTGGGTGCAATTGAATTGACAACACACTAATGCATAGTGTTCGTGTTGATCTTCAAGAGTGTGTTGGTGGTCATGCACATCAACTTGTCGAAGTACATGTTCAACTATAGTTGGACTTGCTTATTGTCTTCACCTTGGTGAGTGTGTTGAATGGGTTAGATCACATGTGTGCACACAATGACATGCATATTGATGAATCCCTGGCATGTGACCAACAACACTACTCACCATGTCTGCTCCGTGCCAACTGCTGGAATAGATATTTAACTTGTATGAGCACAGTTTCATCTGTGAATGTATGTTGCACCCCGTGATGTTCCTGTTCCTTCTGCACTCATTCGATTGTCTATGCATCTTCATGTTCTCTCTTGAGTTCTTGCTTCAGCACATGCAACTCCTTATTTGTTCCATTCTCTGTCTTCGTGTGATCTTCATGTTGCATCGTCACCTCATAGCCTAAGTCTCCAAAGTTGCTTTCATCACCAATGAATCTGCTTGAGCTCGCAACTTTGTTCTGACTTTATGTTGTCAACAACCTTCCTCTCCTGTTCATTGCATCTGGTATGTTTCCTTCAGCTACCATTCACGATATTGCTCAATGTGATGTTGTTGTTGTCATATCTTGATGTCCTTGCTTATGAACAATTTGATGTCTTTGTGAATAAGAAAACTCATAGACACTTGATCGACTACATCTCCAAGTGTGGTCTGAATGGTGTCTTCGACTTTTCTCTCTTGGAAACTATTGTACTTGTGTTGTTGAGAGGTAGATGAACACTTGTGATACCTGGATACATGGAAACACTCATGGAAAGTAATATGCCAGTCGAAAACCAAACTGAACTTGAGAACTGATTTGCAACATACCTATGTGACTGATCGTGACGATCACACAATTTTGGCTGGGAGGTCATGAGACAAAGTATCAAGACTGCGCAAGGCACATTCTAGGCCACTGGGAGGTTGATTGACTATTGGAATGGTGCAATGCACATTCCAGTCTGGATGCTAACTGTTGGAATTGCGCAATGCGCAATCTCAGCTGGCAATGGTTGCATGCTTAATGACTGCATTGCGTAATTTTCTAGGCTAGCAGTCACTGTCCCTCAGAAATGTGAAAAATAGTCTTGGAGGATAGTCGGTAGGGAAAAATGTGCATTTATGGAGAGGAAGACAGAGCTTTCCTTCCCCATAATGCGGAATGTTGTCTCAATGAAGGTAGAGTCCGAGCTAATTTTAGCCAGACTCGCCTACATGCAACTGAAAGTAAATGTGAATACAAATTCATGGTGATACTGAGTGTAAGCATGAGTGAATGATCATGCATGCAAATGGTGAATGACAGATTCAGAAAAAGGAACAACATGCATGTGGGTGAGGCGAGTCGCCGAATCGGTGACCGTCTGTGAAAAAAAGTTTCATGCATGCAATAATAGTGAGATGTTGACAAAAACTGAAGCGGTACTAGTACAAGCTAGAATGTATCAAAATGACGGAAAGTGCTCACTAAAATCAAGCAAAAGGCATGCATACAAAGTGAAATGAATGTGCCAAAAATGAAACACAAGTTATTGAAATTGGGCTTACCCCAAAGCAACTGAGCTGAGTGTGCCATCATCTCCTAGATGTGATGTGGGATGTCAGAGCTACAAGGTTGATGTGAGGAATGAGCTCTGTGGCGTCTGGTTGATGCATTTTGATAACATCAAGGTTGTGACGTGCATGCAACAAATATAGGGAAAATGACACTTGGTGGAAGGTTTCTAAAATGATCCTTGCATGTAACCTCCAACTGCTAAAAATAGATCCTTGAAACAAGGGATGCCTTTGCATGCTACCTTGGGAGAAGCAGCCCATGCATGCAAGTCAGTTTTGGTCGATCCTAGAGGGAACCGGTTAACTCAGCTACACATGCAAGAGACTACTCAACTACTAGGAGAAAATGCGCATTTCTGGCTGGGAGCTATGTTGGATCCCCTGGGGATTTGTGCAATTTCTGGCCAGAGCAGATGACTGCTGCCTAAATTTGCGCAAATTCTGGGCTGAGTAGTCCTACTAGGGAAAATTGTGCAATTTTCGTTGTGAGTATTGACTGCCAGAACTACGTAATTCTAGAGCCCAGCAAGATTCCAGTCAAGATTGCACAATTTCTGGAGGGAAGGTTGGCTTCCCTCCAGAATTGCACAATTTCTTGGGGGAGCTACTCAGCTTGCATCTGGACCAAGTCTGAGTGATAAGCCTGTGAGGGGAATGCATCGAATTATGATCGACAAGTTGCCTTTGTGAAAGAAAAACACTAAAGCTTGTGTACTTGATGAAGCAAGACATACTGTTGTGAAGGTTGGAAGGGAGGCTCCAAAACAAAGCTGAGGAAAAAATTTGGAGGGTGGTTGTAGCCGCTACAACAGGACCATAATTTGTTTTAGTGATTCATTTGTAAAACTATGATTCAAATTGAGAGAAGGCAATTAGTATTTTAAATCCAATGTAACCTAATTTTTTTTATGGAAGTATTCCATGTAATAGACAAATATGGAAACACATTTAGAGATGAACAAGTGATTGATTATATACAACAGGTAGTTTTATATCTCTTTCTTTCCACAATTTTTTTGAGATAGTGCCAACTCCATTCAGGAATCCCTTTCTAATTCTACTTATTCTGATTGTAGTCCTTGGGAACCAATTCTTGCCTCTTTCCTTGAAGGAGGAGATCCACTGGAGTAAAGGTTGTTGCTGAACATATACTAATTTAATTAATATACATAGATAGGCCAGGCCGGCTCTCTAAATTATTTGTGATTCTCACAGACCTTAACTATAATTTTTTTGCCGTTGAGGTCTAGAATAACAACACAAGGGTTGCAACTATGGTGTATGTTACTGATTAACATATTAGGGCTCCGACTAATGACTTAGAAAGTCTTTCAAAGGTCAAGCTTCAACTCTGTAGTGTTCTGAAGGGGGATAATGACAAGTGAGGTGCCAAGCTTGTTGTTTCTATGGTTATTATTCATATATAGAGGCATCTACATCAATTGATGTTCACCAATCGTGACTGTGAGAGATCACATACTAGTAGTGAAGGGTCCAAGAGTGATCAAGCTAGGACTGTCCTGACTCTACAGAACTGGGTCAAGAAAGTTTATTCAGTTATTAATGTCAGTGCAAAGACTGGCCAAATGTTTGTTTGAAATTGTATGCACTTTAATCGACATGCAATATGTAGCTTTTCATGGCAGCATTGATGCAAAAGGACCTGGTGCTTATCGGGTATAGATTTTGGCACACCACTTTGAGAGAGTATGTTTTTATCAAGTATTTAACATTTTAACTAATATTTCTCTATTTGTGTATCGTTTGAATTTTTGCCTCTATTTTTTGGATGTGGAGGAGTATTATATCAAACATATAGATGGTTTCTTAGTGAGCTCAAAAGTAGGACGATCATTACTAATCCCTTGGAGCATCCATAAAAAGAAGGGTCTTTAAGGTATGTCATATTATTCATATAAGAATTGTGAAATACTTTTGATATATTCTTAGATTTTATAGATATACACTAACAAACAGATAGACAAATTGATAGATAGATAGGTATACACATGAAAATAAACAGTGATATATACATACTCACAAATAGATACACAAATACATAAATTGTTGTATTTTTAGGTGAGTTCCCTTTAATTGTTTGATAAAGTGAGCATGTTGATCTGATCCAATTTGTAGGGTCTGAGACTTGAATTTTGTAGTGGTGATCATGTTGGTATTCTCTCTAATGTCACAAAAATATTTTTTGAAAATGGACTTTAATTTGTAAGTGTTTCTTATAGCTAGGTTCTCTTTCTCTTTTTCTAATTGTATTTTTCACTATGGGCTTAAGACATTGATTAAATTTGTCAATATTTAGAATCCACACCTTAAACATTTTATATGGAAAATAGGTGCAATATTTGACCTTAAATATTTTTTCTTACCAATTTCATTTCCTCATGACATATAGGAATATTTTCTCAAGCAATAACGAATTCTCTTAGTTTTGATTATTATTGAAGCAATTTAAATGTTTTCATGTTATGCTTCATCCTCTGAGTTAGCTCAGGTATGGGGAAAAGTTGTCTACCTTCAATACTCCAACAATCAATAAATTACCATCAACAAGAACACTGGGGATGTTGCCGACAATTTTTTGTTGGTCACTATTCAGGGTGTATAGCATGGAAAATTTTAGGGGCTAATATTTGCCTAGTGGGCTAATTTTCCATGATTTTTCCACAAAAAAGGTTCTCCAATTTCCACTTTTTATAAAAGTTGTTTCACCCAAATTTTAGAATACAAAATTATTTTAAGTTAAAAAGTGCCAACATTATATAAAGACTATATATAAAATCATTATAAATTTGAATAATTTTACAAATATATCAATAAACATTTTATAGTTTGCATATTAAGGATTAGTGAGATTCACCAATGTTTTTAAACTTCAAGAAAATTTTCCATCCTTGAAATTTTCCTTGGTGTATTGGTTGGTGATGTCAGCATTAATATTATGGATTTGACAAGTGTCTAAAACTCTACATTGAAAATATCAAGACTTCGAGCAGAAAAGGCATTTTAACCTCTTTAATTCAATGTTTATTATGGTTTTTTGTAGTAAAGTTTTTTGTAAATCAACTGTGTCAAGAAAGGAGAACTCTTGAAGAGAAGGATTAAGGCAGATTTAATTCTTATATTTACAACATATTATATTTGGAGGAGTGTTCCATCTAGAGGAATCTTGGAATATCTTTGGAAAATGTGCATTCTATTCTTATTTGTCTCTCTCAACCTATTCTCTTCTTCCTTTATAAAACATATTAGAAGTGATCAAAGGAGTTGATGATTAGTAAGAGTGTCTTACTGTTGTTACATTTTCTCATTTCTTCCTTTCTTTTTTGAGTGTGTGGCAAAGAGCTATTGTAGAGCATGTGTTTTTGGATTGTTCTACTATCAACAATGTGATTTGTATGTATCCCATTTGGAGTAGCAAAGTTGAAGAACCTTGACTTCCCAAGATCTAGGAGACTTGTTGGTGTTTTATTACTTGTAAAAGCTTTTTTATTCCTACAACCCTTGATAAAAAAACACTTATCAAATTGTTTTTCATGACTATTTCATGTGATTTGTGTAAGAATTTCTACATTTTTCTATAGTCTAAGTAGTGGGACTTGAATTGTTTTGTTCACCTTATTTGCTTTTCATTTTTCATTTCCACAATACATTGATGAATTTACTCAAGCTATGTAATCATTCACAAAACAAATATTATTTACTTCCTCAATTTTGTGCACCCTGGGCATATAGGGGATATAAAATATGTAGATTTTGTTAATGGTTAGTTAATTTTCTATCATAAAACAATGAAATTTTCCTTCAGTTTTCTTGTTTTCTATTTCAGAAAGAGAAGAAAATTGTCTTTATCGATCTATGTGCATTAGGAAGCATGAAAAATACTAAAAGATACATTAAAATACTATTTAATTAGCCATTACAGCCTATTGTACTTGTTATGTTCTAAACTTTATTTAGGGATTTTTTTAGTTTGGAGTAGCATTGGGTTGCATGTCCAAAACATTGTGAAAATTTTCATTGCTTTCCATACGTTATTTTACTTTTTAGGCAATTCTAGCTTGATGTTTTTGCTATTTAATTGCAGATTATGAACATAACAATAACATTTTGTTGGATTTAAGGTACCTCTAAGTTCTAATCATTCATTGACTTGAATTTAATGCCTCGAAACACTTTGGAAAACCTCCTAGAAGTTAGCAAGAACTAGCTTTGAATTGAGAGGAGGTAAGCAATGTTAGAGTGCCTTATTTCCTAGTGTTATTTAGACTCCCTTCAACTTTTGCAAGGTGGGAATTTCCAGGTGATAGTGTTCAATATATGATTCAGTTTGGTTCTTTACATAAGGACTTGAAACAATGGCCAAATTTCAAATATATATGGAAATAGATACTAAAGATAATATAATTTTATTAATTTGACCCAACAAGTGACGATAAATAGGTTAACTTGATACAAATTTAGAGCACAAAGGCCACTTCTACAAAAACATGATATAAGGAAAACTAGTTTATTCCATAAAAAAATCTAAATTGTACAGCCTCAAAGCATGGAGCTGGGAAACAAATAGATATTGCATGTATGTGCAAGTTTGGTGGAGAAGCATAGAAAAACATTAACACTATTAGTGGGGATGGCATGCCTAGGAGGTGATCACCCTTAAAGGTGCCCAACTAATGCCATTATCCAATACATATAAATTTTATGTTCAATTTAACGAATACGTTGTAGATTTTCCTGTAGATTCACAATCTCATGCAATGTACTAAAGCAAGAGACAAGAATCTACTTCTACTCTTTACAACGAAATCACATAAAGATAGAGAAAAACAATAATCGACAAAAGGAAGAGAATGAAATACACATAACAAAATAAATGTCCGGGGAAACCCACAGCTCAAAACTTCCCTATCTGTATTGCATATAATGGAAAATCAAGGTGAGATTACAATGATTGTCCTCATAAGAACAATTCCATCACTCATTAAAATCAATCTCCAACTCACAAGCAAGATTTTGGCCAACACTTAGCCAATTCACTAGCTCTCCAAGTCCCTATTTCCTTGCGCAATTCCTATAGTTGATTAGCCCATCTTAAAGGGAAATCAATGTATCCAAAACTATGAAATCCATTCTAGGCTCAGTTCCTGATTGCATGCACACTCAATACACCTCAAGAAAATATATAACAAATAGTACAATGTCCCTACACTCTAGTCTCATCTGGGTATTTCTCAAAATTGACATGCATGAGTTTCTGATGAGGGAATCTTTAGTTAACTAGAGTAGAACTAGTGAATGCATTAGTGCACCAACCGACTGTTAACTCAGTATTAGTTCCTCAAATAGTTTGGAACTAATTTAATTGGACTTAACTCAGTAAACTGAGTTAACTAGTTACAACTCATACTTAACTCATCCTGGACCCCTATAACATAGGAAGAACATATACATGACATCAGAAAGACTTCCAACTCGAAATTCCTAAGATAATTAAGTTAATTTAACTTAATTAACCATTTACAAGTTGTTGTGAGAATACAATTCGATTTTAATTCAGTTTAATTCAAGTACAAATTAAACTAGAATTTCTTGTTGCCATTTCTCAATACTCCCTCTCAACAAGAAAGGGATTATCAACTACCCTGATCCTATCTCTGTGAAACTCGAATTTACATATTGACAATTCTTTTGTCAAGGTGTCAGCATCTTTCTCCTCCATGGGAATGTAATCTAACAACATGATCCACCTCAATACAAAATCTCTAAGACTATGATATCAGATATCAATATGCTTGGACCGATCATGAAAAATTGTATTTTTAGAGAGTTTGATACAACTCTGATTATCACAATAAATCATAGTAGGATCCATCTATTGACCAAACAAACTAAACATGAAATTCCCCATCCAGATAACCTCACATGCTTCCTGACTTGCAACCATGTACTTTGCCTCTGCCAAACTGAGTGAAACCGTTCTTTATTTCCGGCAATACCAAGAAACTGTTGCTGACCCAATATTGAAGGTCCCTCCTAATGTGCTCTTCCTGTTGGATGGACTCCCTGCCTAATATACATCGATGAATCCTTGAAGCTTCACTCCCTCTTTCCATCTGTACCATAACCCAAACTGAGTAGTGCCCCTCAGGTATCTCAACACATGCTTTTCCACCTTCTAATATAGCTTGGTAGGCCTAACCATTGCTTGACTAATTTGGTTAAATACATAGCACATATCCAATCATGTGTTCACCAAGTACATGAGTGAACCCACAAGCTACCTACAAAGAGTAGATTTTACTACTTCCCATGAAGTAGCATCCTCTAACCTCTAGTTACCAACTAGAGGAGTCTCCATGGGTTTGCTACTCTCCATTTGAAATATCTCAAGTATCTCATCGGTATACTTGTCCTGAGATACAATCAACTACACATCTCCCTAGCATACCTCCATGCCAAGAAAGTAATGCATGAGCCCCATGTCCTTCATCTCAAACTGTCTTGCAAGGTCCTCCTTGTAAGATTTGATTAACTTCCCATCACCTATCAGTATGAGATCATCAACATATAGTACCATGAGCAACAACTTACCTTCCACCATGATGTGGTACAAGTTTTCATTTGTTTCACTCTTTATGAAGCCCAACCTAGTGAAGTAGCTATCTATCCTAGTGTACCAAGCACAGGTTTCTTGCTTTAGCCCATATGACCCTCTCTTGAGTCGACACACATGTGACTCAAGTTCAAAAGTTTTAAAACCTTGGGGCTACTCTATGTACACCTCTTCCTTAATCATTCCATTGAGGAAGGTTGTCTTCACATCCATGTGATGGATCTTCCAACCCATTTGTGTTGATAGAGCCAATATAGCTCTGATTGACGAGTACCTTGCAATAGGAGCAAAGGTCTCATCATAGTCAATTCCCTCTACCTGTGAAAAGCCATGGGCCACAAATATGGCCTTATGCGTATCCACACTACCATATGTAGCTTGCGTTACCTTGTAAAGCCAATGAGAGCTCACTATTGATTTTTCCTTTGGCCTCAAGACCACATCCCAAACAATGTTTCGAACTATGGAGTCATAATCCTCCACCATCGCATCAACCCAAACCAATTGCTGCACTGCTTCTTGAAAGAAATATGGCTCTGTCAGAACACATGCACCCCTAAGAACCATGTATCTAGTGTACCTCTTAGGTGACCTCCTTTGCCTGTGCTGAGAAGTGGGTGCTCCCACATTCTCCCTTGCATCATCCAACAAATTGTCAGCTTCTCTAGTGTGCTTTCTTCCCTCTACGGAAGACTCTGCCTGAGTGGCTGTCTCCACTCCCGAAACCTCTCCATGTGGTTGATCCACATCAATCTTAGGCTATTCAACCTTAGGATCTAAAAGCTCCTCATCCGCATGTAGCTCAAGCTCCCTTTCAAGGGAAGCTTACATGGCCTTCTCCTCATCGAATCTGATATCCCTACGAACCACTGTTATCTGACTGGTTATCATGTACACCCGCTAGTTGTGAGGTGTATCAGTGTACCCGCTAAATATCCCCAACTTTTTTTTTGGGTCAAGCTTCTTCTGTGCATCTTTTGTCACATGGAAATATACCAATGACATAAAAATCTTGAAGTGACCAACATCTGGCCTCTTACCAGAATAAGCATCCTCTAGTGTCTTCATCTCAAGTATCCGATGTGAGTTATGGTTCTGAACATAAACTACTATGTTGCATGCCTCAACCCACAAGTGTAGTGGTATGCCTTGGTCATGCAACATTTCCCTTGATGCCCCTACTATGCTTATGTTCTTCCTTTTGGCCACCCCATTCTATTGAGGATTATGGGGTGCCATCAAATCTCATTTAATCCCTTCTACTGCACAAAAGTTATTAAACTCATTTGGGACATACTCACCACCATTATCACTCCATAGATATTTAACCTTCTTTCCTGACTCTTTCTCCACCAATGCTTTGAACTCATAAAACTTAGTGAAAGTTTGATCCTTTTTCTGCATGAGAAATATCCAACATTTATGAAAATAGTCATTAAAAAATATAACATAATACCTATGTTTGGATGTGGCTTATGTTGAGAATGGTCACCACACATCTCAATGGACTCTCTCTATATTAGAATCTTCTCGACTACCTCTCCAAAGGAAGACTAGGTGTATTTTCCCAAAGTACGTCCCCTTTCATCTATCAACTTGCTCAAGCATACCTTTGGGAATACCGATAGATATTTGTTGGAATATCATCAAAGCCCCATGATACAAGTGGTTGTATCGTCTGTGCCACAACTTGCCAATATCTAGGCTCACCATCTTTTCTTCTTTTGAAATCAAAGCAGAAAACTCCTCTACCTTCATCTTATAGAGATTCTTCACACAAATCCCTATCTTCTTTACATGACCTATGGTTATGTGTCGAAGGAATGCCTTTCCTTTCGAGAAGATCACATCATAGCCTCTATCCTCAAGCATGGCAATGGATACCAAGTTCTTCTTCAGCCTGAGAAAATACATAAACTTATTCCAGGTGAGTGGATCCCCATTCTCCCTATGTAAATAAATCGTGCCCAATCCAGAAACACTATACTTCCCATTGTCACCCATCTCGATATGCATCTGGAGATATTTCTCCTCCAGGTCATTGAATAAATCTTTGTCGCTATTCATTGGAATGAAACTCCACTGTCTAAGTACCATATACTTCCCAACATAGATGACACCATGCATGCAATGAGGGAAATGTCCAATTCGAATTGAGAGGCCAAAGCCTCACTCGCTCCTCCTCCTGAGGACTTCTCCAAGGACTTCTTGAATGGACAATTTGTAGCAAAATGTCCCATCTTATGGCAATGAAAGCATTTAAATTTCATCATATATTTCTTCTTACCTCCATGATAAGAATATTATTTGGAATGGGAAGCTTTTCCTTTCCCTTTCCTTTCTTTAATCGCTAAGGCATAATTCTCTTCATCATCATTCTTTGATGAAGAGCCATCCCTGATGTTCCTCCTAATCTCCTCTTGCATCAAAATATGACCACAGTTGTTCCCAATCTAGTAGTTTCTCCTAACCATTGACAGAGTGTTGATAACTATGCCAAGTCTTTGGGAGTCTTAGAAGGGAAAGACTCACCTTATCTTCCTCGACAACCGTAATTCCAACACTTCCAATCTCATCACAACATTGAGTGAACTTGGTTAAGTATTTGGAAATAGTCTCGCCTTTCTCTATTTTAATTTTTCAAAGTTTGTCCTTTAGTGCCACTTTCCTTTGGTCATTGTTGTTTTGATACAAATCTGTCAATGTTTTGCACATAGCATGAGAATTTTCCTTGCCATGGAGACTAGAGACAATGTGGTCTCGAACTCCCTCAAGGATTATCTACCATGCCTTCACCACACACTTCTCCCATTCGACCAAGTTTTGTGCATCCAATGTTGCTGGCTTGGGGAATTCTTGATCAATGAATTCCTTCAAGCCATTATCTTCTTGCATAGCCTCCATCCTGTCCCTCCAGGCTATAAAATTGGAGATACCTTCCAAGTCATACTCGAGTTGCAAACTGTAGAATGCCATCTGTCGTTCTTGAAGTATGAAATGAAAATTTGAATTTCACCTATAACCCTGAACTGAAAAACTTCTAAATATACTCTAGTATATTATTCTTAGCTCTGATACCATGTAGAGTTTCTTGTAGATTCACAAGATCATGCAATGTACTAAAGAAGGAGACAAGAATCTACTTCTACTCCTTACAATAGAAGTACAAAAAGATTTAGCAAAACAATAATCGATAAGAGGAAGAGAATTAAATAGACATAACAAAATAAATGTCCAGGGAAAGCCACAACTCAAAACCCCAGTATTTTTATTGCATATATCGGAAAATTAAGATGAGATTACAATTCTTGTTCTCACAAGAACAATCCCAACGCTCAGCAAAATCAATCTCCAACTCACAAGCAAGCTCTTGGCCAACACTTAGCCACTTCACTAGCTCTCCAAGTCCCTATTTCCTTGTGCAATTCCTATGGATGATTAGCCTATATTAAAGGGAAATCAGTGCATCCAAAACTGTGCAATCCCTTCTAGGCTTAGTTCTTGATTGCATGCACACTTGGTACACCTCAAAAAAATCTAGAACAAATAGTACATTATCCCTACACTCTAGTCTCAACTGGGTCTTTCACAGAATCAACATGCATGAGTTTTTGATGAGGGAATATTCAATTAACTAAGTAGCACTAGTTAATGCATTAGTACACCAACTGACTGTTAACTCACTATTAGCTCCTCAAATAGTTTGGAACTAATTTAACTAGACTTAACTCAGTAAACTGAGTTAACTAATTGCAACTCATACTTAACTCATCCTAGAACCCTATAATATAGGGATAACATATACATGAATTCATAAATACTTCCAACTTGAAATTCCTAAGATAATTAAGTTAATTAAACTTAATTAACTATTTAAAAGT
Source organism: Pinus taeda (assembly GCA_000404065.3). Lineage (NCBI taxonomy): Eukaryota > Viridiplantae > Streptophyta > Pinopsida > Pinales > Pinaceae > Pinus > Pinus taeda. The sequence goes on from APFE031591901.1 coordinate 145,763, forward strand.
TTCTATGAGAATATAATTCGATTTTAATTCACAGATTAATTTAAGGACAAATTAAACTGGAGTTTCATGTTTTCCATTTGTCAACATATTCAAGTGCAAAAATATAATGCAAGGAACAAAATATCAGACTTCAAGTTGAGAGAATTCTCATTTGTTATAGCTCTTTATGGTGTAGGGTGTAAGATGCTAGAGTTCATTAGCAGTTTAATTGTTGCACGTGGGTGCATAATAATTGAGTTCACATCCCCTACTAAGTTAAAACTTATACCATAACCTAACCATCTTTAGGGCCTAGTGCCTAGGCTACTAGTCTAATTGTTAGTTGTCAAATTATTGCACTTGGGTACATAATATTGATTTCACATTACCTAATAAGTTTGAAGTTGACTAATAACATAACCATCTACCTGACCCCAAGGATGATGTAACAACCTTGGTGAAAATTTCATGTAATAAAAGTTAATAAAGGAAAAATAAGACCATGATTAAGGGACACTTATTCCAAGCTGAATGTTGGGAAAAGATATCCTAGTGGGCATCAATGGATGTGTTTATGGCTAAAGGAAATTGGCAAAGGAAAAAGCATTAAAAAGAAAATAAAGTCATTTTTGGCACATTTATTTATGAAAATAAAGGAAATTAGGAGAAAAGGAAAGGGAAAGGTCACAATTTGTATGTGAGGAGAAAAATGAAGGAAAATAATGGAAATTGAAGAAAATAGAGGCCTCATTGAAAAAAATCTTATGAGGATTAGTTGGCAAGCTTGGTAAGTGTAATTTTTTTATCAATTTAGTTTTGGAGCTCTCTCATTATTCTCTCTCTCTCTCTCTCTCTCTTGGACACATAGTTTTCTTGGAAGCACTCTAGCCTTGGAGCAAGGACGGAAAGGAAAGAAGAAGGGAAGGAAGGAAATCTAGGAGCAAGCAAGGAAGAGCAGGATCAAGAAGCTTCAATAGGAATAATTGCAGGTAATATATTGCATGTGTGATTTACTAGTTGGTTTTGACATGCATGGATTTGCATGTTGGTTTATGGTTCCCCTGTTGTCGGTGGCATGGTTTTTCTGAGTTATGGTAGTGGTTTTCAGCCTAACCTTTCCTTTTTCTAGATCCAATAAAAATGTTGGGATGTTGATCTCGGTTTTTAGCTTTGGAATTTCCAGATGGATTTTGGAATCTACAGCGGATTTGGTCTCAAGGTTCATTCCCAAAGGCCTAGGAATCCATTGACTAGTTTTAGCAGGATACACGGTGAAGCCCGAGGGAGGTGTCTCGGTTTAGGGCCTATTGATCCGGGATTGGGTTGCAGTAAAGCCTGAGAGGCAAGGAAATGGAAAATCCCTCAAGGATAATGATGGATTCTGGATGGCATTGCAAATTCGGTTTGGTTTTGTGATCAGAGCACCAGTTTTGGTGTGATCACGGATTGGTGAGAGTGGATATGGTTTAACCCTTGGATTCCCTTGGTTGTTTTGGATTGGTTTATCCATGAGATCCCACATTCATGCTTGGAATATGGCATGGGGGTGACTAGCTGAAAGAAAGATTTGTTTAACCATGTTTATGGTCAGGTGGTACGCAGAAGTCTCGAACTTGGTTTAGTTATGGTTATAAGAATGGCTATATGATTGGTTATTGTCATGGTTATTTCATATATTTACTTGTAACTGAAAGGATAGTGGATGAAACACCTAATTGATGCCATAAAAATTCAAGGGAGAAGGTGGTGATCCTTTTTGTCATGTCTCGTAAGAGTTTTTAGTGATTCATGCTATATCTTATATCCTAGACATGTATATTGTATTGATGCCAAGTGTTTGACAAAATGATAGTCCCGGTTGGGGATTGTCAGGCATAGTCCTGGAGTTAGTTTTTAGTGTTTTCATCATGTGTTTAATGGATTCTTGAAGTTACAACAAGTTCTGTGCAGTGGCCCGAATTCTGGGCTTGAAAAGTGCCTTAAATCTCACTGACTTTGACACAGGTCCAATGGAAATAGTGCATAGATGCATGCATATAGGATTGTGGGAGCATCCCGAGCTCTCTGGGCATTGGCATGCCCATAGCATGGGAGTGTCTAGAGGCTTAATAGCTTAAAAATTCAGTGGGACCCAGGGGCATGATACATGTGTGGTTGGGATGACTCCTGAGATTGTTGTTGTTGATGTCGAAGGTATGTTTGATAGGTTTCCATTGATTCCATTTCCTTAAGGATACCTAGGAGGTTAAATCATATCATAGTAGCATCTCATCACATGTTTACCCCACTTGGCCAATTTCTTGGATAGATATGTGAGGAGGGTGCTATAGATGACCTCATTGAATTAACGCAACATAAAATAGTGAATTCCGTGGCAAGGTAATTGGGAAATTGAGAACTATATGTTTCAGTTCTAAGTCAGATACATTGGAAGTAAATGACATAGTTATAGAAACAATTCTAAAATCGCATTTGTTTGGAATATCTAAATTTTTGGTGGTATGTGGAGATAGAATGTGAAAAGGATACTATGTAGTACAAATAATTTAGGATGGACTTACTTTTACCTTTTGGAATCACAAAAGAGAGGCAAGGCCAATATGCAACCAAACAATCATTATGTTAATAGGAGGTTTATTTCCTCTGGACCCTAAGGATCATGGCATATTGGGGCATGTTACCCACCCAAATATATGAGTATCCATAGGAGAAATTTTTTCTTCTATATTGAAGCAATTTTCAGCTAGTTAACATACATTATTTATTATATGTTGTCCTTTTACTTACATTTGTTTTCACAAGTTATCTATAACCAGAGATTTTTAATATGTAACTTAGTTGGCAAGATTATGCCTAAGCTTTTCCTTAAGGTTGAATAATAATTTACTTAAGTGTTCTTTTCTATTGTGACATTTTATTTTCTTTATTTATATAGGTCTAGACACATAGCAACCACCATTGTTCATCTGAAGAAAACGTGTTTGAGTTTCTTACTTTTCTGATGAAAAATTGCACTGGCATTGCTAATGTCGAGGTATATGTCGTATAAATGATTTATAGTCTAATTTTGTTTATATTCTAGTGTTCATCATCTTTCGTGTCTTATAATTTGCATTGTATATTCTTTCATTTTTAGAAGTGGAACTGAGTATTGATGGTATAAAGAAGGAATTGAAGAAAGAGAAGAAAAATAACACTGGAGCAAAAAATGCTAATAGATAGAGAGAAGAGAATCATTCTAGTGATACTCTTAAAGCCAATATCTTGCATGAGACACACACATAAGTATTCACCTGCAATGCCTTGGTAACACAATGATAATTTTAATTTGAAGTAACGAAACAAGGTTTCATGTGTAAATTATAGTCCAACCAATATTAAGTTGGAAACTCATATTGTAATATTTGACATTTCATATAATATAATTTGTGGTTGAAATTATTTATATTTGTATTTGATATTTTTTATTATTATAATTAACATATGTAACTTTGCATTTTCATATTATATGAACATACATATTGTATGACATTTTTTTAATTTAGTCACAAAGTTTAATGTTGGGAAAAGATATCATGAAGAGACAAGGGACTATTCGAGTGTGTGTCGATTATAGGGATGTAAATTAGGCATGTACAAAGGACAATTATCCTAATCCTTTCATCGACCATATTATTGATGAATGTGCTAGATGTGAACTATTCTCATTTATGGATGGCTTTTTCGGCTACAATCAAATTAATATCTACCCACAGGGCCAATCAAAAACAACTTCTAATTGTCCATGGGGCACATTCGCCTATAGGAAACTCCCATTCGGTTTGAAGAATGCAAGGGCCACATTTCAGAGGGAAACAAATCATGCCTTCCTTGACATCAAGCACATTGTTCAATCTTACCTAATGATTTATTTGCTCATTCACAAAAGTGGACTGATCACCCACAACATTTGAGAGAAATATTTTTACGATGCCGACACTACAAGATACGACTCAATCCACACAAATGTTTGTTTTTTGTTGGTTCTGGTTGATTGTTCGGATTTGTAGTGTCTAGAGAAGGGATTCGACATGATCCATTAAAGGTTCATGCAATTCTAGATTTTCCTCCACCTTCAAGTCTTTTACAGTTACAGAGAATCCAAGGAAAAGCAAACTTTCTAAGGAGGTTCATTCCTAATTACGCTGAGATGGCTAAAGATTTTACACATCTTTTGAAAAAAGTGATACCCTTTCATTGGGATCAGGTTGTGCAAGCTTCCTTTGATGCTCTTAATGATACCTTAATTAGAGCTTCATTAATGTATTCTCCAAATTACCAAATCAACTATTACCTATATCTCGCCACTACAGATACAACCATTGGCATGGTATTATTCCAAAAATAAAATAGGATTGAACATTTGATTTATTACTTCAGCTGTAATCTCAAGGATACAAAAAGTAAGTACTCTTATGTCGAAAAACTAGCTTTGTCAGTTGTGCAAGCTATTCAAATATTTCGCCATTACATCCTGCTACGGAAAACAACTGTCATTTCAGATTGCAACCCTATGACATACATTTTGTCATGTCAATTGTTGGGGGGAAAATACTCAAAATGGTAGTTATTTTACATGAATTTGATTTGGAATTCATCAAGTCCAAATAAAAGAAATCTCTAGTTTTCACAGAATTACTTTGCGACCTTCCCTTGACCTCCATTGATTCAACATCTGAACCATCAATTTGGATGAGTCTCTATTTCTAATATCATCATCTAACGTGTGGTATGGAGATATACTGATCTATCTCCAAATGCAAACTTTCTACCCTGATACCTCTCTCTCATAATAGAGACGCATTCATTACCAAGCCAAAGATTATCTGATCATTGGCAACACTCTTTACCGTCATCGTATCGATAGGGTTTTACAAAGGTGCCTCACACATGAGGAAGATGAGAAAGCTTTGAATGATTGTCATTCAGGTGCCTATGGTGGAAACTTCTATGGATATGCAACCGCGCAAAGAATTCTTTGTGCTGGCTAGTTCTGGCCAACTATATTCAAAGATTGTATTATTGTTGTCATAATTTGTCACACATGCCAGATATATGACTGAAAAACCAAATTACCACCTGCACCATTGCATCCAACCATTGTTGTTGGCTCATTCGACAAATGGGGCATTGCCTTTATGACATGCAACCCTACCTTGGCTGGGGGGCATGGGTATATTATAGTCGTCGTTGACTATTTTACAAAATGGGCCGAGATGATGCCAACATTGAACAATAGTGGTGAAACGATTGTTGTTTTCTTTCTTAACCATGTGGTTGCCCGGTTTGGTGTACCACAAGCCATAGTTACAAATCATGGGTCACATTTTCGCAATCACATGATGGCTGAGTTGACTGTTGAGTTGGGACTGTCACATGATAATTCTACCTCTTATTACCCGTAAGCAAATGGAAAAGTTGAGGCTGTCAACAAAGTCCTGAAGCGGATGTTGTAGAGAATGATAGGGGTTCATAAGAGAAACTGACACTTAATCCTATACTCTGCCTTGTGGGCATATCAAACCTCAATGAGAAATACAACTAGATTCACACCCTTTCAGTTGGTGTATGGTTTGGAAGTAATCTTACTGATACAATGCGAAATTTCATCACTCAAACTCGCGACTGACTTGTTACTCGACACTTCTGAAGAAGAAGGGCATTTCTTGGAATTAATCCATCTTGATGAAACTTGTCGTAATGCCACATTGGCTAATGAAGTGCATAAGAAACGTATTAAGGCCCAATATGATAGAAATGTCAAGCCCTGTATCTTCTCAGAAGGAGACCTGGTCTTGCTTTACGATTAAGAAGTTGATAAAATTGGAGCAGGGAAATTTGAACCAATTTGGATGGGTCCTTACATTGTCAAGCATGTTCTGACAAGAGGTGCCTACGAGTTAGTAGATTATGATGGGATTACACTATCGCAACCTCAAAACGGGCTATACCTCAAACATTACTATGCTTGATTAAGTGTAGTAAAACTCACTGTATATATTCTTTCATTGCATGTGTGTGTGTGTATCTTTTAGATATTTTTATCTGGTTAGTATTCCACTTTGCATTTGTTGCAGATGTACAAGTCTTCAGAAACTTTTGTTGGTTACACCGATGGTGCTAGTCATAGTACATAGAACTTGTCTTCTACAACATGGGCTATTTTCGCTCCAAGTGGTGAGTTAGTGAGTTTCCAAGGGGTCTGTATCGGTTGATTGACAAACAACATCGCTAAGTATAGCGTGTTGATTGAACTACTCTGTGATGCCATTTCACTTGGCATTCTCCGAATCATCGTTAGGCTGGACGTGCAACTCATTGTACTACAACTAAAAAACATTTACACTGTCTGAAATCCAACAATTTTTCGTATGTTCCTTAGAGTTCGTATTTTGGAAATACATTTTGAACACATTCAATATCAACATATTTCTAGAAATATTAACACATTAACTGATTCTCTAGCAAATTATGTGTTAAATAGACATTTGCGACACATGTAAAAGTAATATTTTCAATTCACATCATCAGTTGAATAGGATTGCATATAACCATAGAAAACTCTAAAAGTAAAATAGATAGGTGTTTTAAATTTTTTTACAAAATTTGTGTCCAAGACATGTTTAGCCATCTGAATCAAAAACTCAAAATGTATGAAAAACAACCTAACTAGATCTAGTGGTGCTCATGGTAACAGGTCACATCCTGTGCTATCGTGCGCAAAAGCCTTGCCCAGTGGCTAGGAACACCAATAGTGTGGCGCTGCAGCCTCACAGGTAACTCCTCGATCCAGACATCCAACCAAGGGTTAATCCCTCTATGTGATCCTGCAACTCTGCTAAGGTCTCGGCCAAATCAAAGTCCTAGAGAACTTCTCTCCCAATGTTTCTCCACTCTGGCCCACCTGCAACCTGTTGGTGTCCCACAAGTCGAACAGTACCCACACCTGCATGCATAAGAGAAATTTTAGTTTGGTCTTGGAAACATTTAAAAAAAACACAAAAAACATGTAGAAACTTGAAAAATAAAAAAACACTTTGGTCAAACAACTTACCCATAGCACCCCATTGTGCTCCAGCTGGTAGAATCAAATCTGGATCTCCACAAAAATCCAAACCTGAGTATGGATGCTCCTCGATGACGAGATGTTGTCACTCGAGAAAAATGAAGAATGCAGTGGAAAAAATGATCTTTGACTAAACCGCATGTCGATCCATCAATTCAACCCACCTCTACATACATAGATGTCTAGGACTAGCTACACCTAGTGATAGATCTTATGGTTGCATCAATGGGATTCTCTCTAAGGCAAAAGCGATTAAGATCAAACCATAGCATAAATTCTTCTTCTTACCACTTTTTACCTTACTCAGTTATTCTTTCAATGAAGAAAGACACAACCTCGCACTAGCTGAAAACTTTTGGCTCTAAACGCTCCAGTGCATACTGCATATCCAATTTTGTGATTGTGAAGAGGATTGTTCTCGCAAACCACCTACATCCATGATGTTTATTTTCCCATCCTTGCTAGGATGTGTACCTGGTCGACAAAATTGTCTAATATAATCTCTTACCGATTCACCTCCATGGGCAAATCCAGAAATTGAGTTGGGGGCACCTTGCCTCGATAGTCTGGTAAGAAAGTAAATATCATCAGTGGTAATAGGTACCATCTTGTTCCTAATGTGAAAATTATGATCTCTCGGATCCCATGCACGAGCAAGGAATTGCAGTAGTTCTATTTGTTGCCTCATTTCAGACAACTTAAAGTATTTGAGTAACCCACAGTTTTTGAGGGCCTGTTGTGCTAATAAACAACCCCCCATTTCTTAAAAAATACTTACATAAAATTTAAATAAGAAATGGGTCCCTTAATAAGATTTGTGTGTTCATAAATAAAATTGGTATTAACCCATCATAAGAAAAACCCTTATCAAAAGGCTTAAGGTAAATGAATCATTTTAAAAGATTTTTGAGTAGAAATAAAAGTGTGGATTTAAAATATTATAAAATTCTTCGTTATTGCAATAAAGCGATCAGAATATTGCATATCACAACAACAAAGGAAACATGTGCAAAGACACATCCATTCTCTTCGATCCGAAAAGGCAATCACAATCAGAGATCTGAGAAGCCAAATGCCAAGCACAATATAAAGGAGCCCCTTAATTTCTCCGATGCGATAAAGCGTATCGCAATCGGCAAATCGGCGATGACAATAACAACAAGCCAATATATAATTGAAGGCATGCTCAAATCCTCTGATGCGATAAAGCATATCGCAATCGGTAATCGGTGAAATCACATTAACAAAACAATAAAGAATGAGTTCAATCCTGGTTGCGATATATTTATTAGGTGCACATTTCGAAGATATATTTAATTTGGTTTGCATGCATTCAATCACCTTTCAGAGATCGAAAATGTTTAAAGCGAGTGTTAAATCCTTTCCCTTGATATTCCTGATTGTTGATTTGCGATTTAACAATGATCATCCATCAAACAAATCTAAGGCATGCTTCAATTAATCATTCGGCATATAAGCGATGTGATGGGCATTTAAAACCTTCTTTACCATGATTGATAGGTTAAATAGCTATTCAATGAAGCAATTAAGGGTATATCTTTTCTTTAGATATTATTTGTAGCAATATTTAACTGTATTCAATTATCACCTACTAATCGACGTAACTCTTTTCATTATCATATTGGTCTATAACAACATTTCTCTGTATCACGGTTTTTCAATCACTTGTGCAGAATTCCGCTCAAACCAGAAGTCTGAAGGAAAATGGGGAGGAAATCAAAAATATATATAGCAACAGCTCCTGTAGTAGTAGCTCATCCGACCAAAGATCCCGAACCGAGTAAAAATGGATTAATATCAGACACGACATGTCTCGGACTAGGAAACACTAGCTGGGAAGGTATCTATAATCTAATTGAAATTGAAGAGCCCGAAGAACTATCAGAGGATGCCATGGCTGATTCAATTGATAAGTCTAAAGGAACTCTTAAAGAGTTGGCATGCTCATTTCTTAACAGAATAGATGCCCGAGCTAAAGTCCTCCCATATACTGATGTCCTAAGATGGGCAGTGGAAAAAATTCCAGTTACAAACATAACCTTTTGCACAGCTGACGGGAGGATATTCGGCTCATTTCAGCCAAATGATCTAAGGAAAATGTATCACTTACCTAAGCCTGATAATTAGTATCACAAAGCCTTTCTTGAAGCATTTGCAAAAGAAAATGAGTCAGAATCGGCCCCGATTAAGTAATGGAGACATTTTCCCGAGAAGCACAAGCACGAATCATCAGGTAAGTACTCTGTGGACTCATTGGCTTCTCGTTACTGTTATGCCAGAGCTATGATGTGTAGAATGTGGGGAATACATGACTCTGCTAAGTTCATTATAGAAATGGTCCCTCTAATGGAGGCAGAAAGCAATGGCTATGTAATGGATTGGGAAAATATTTTATCTAACAAATTAGCCACAGAAATCCTAGAGTATAGAGCAAATGCATATCAAACTATTAGGACCATTCCCCCATTCTATTACAGTGCATACATTATGGACATTGTCTGTTTCAACTCTGAATTTCCATTGCTTGGGTGGAGATGGACCCCTCAGACCCTAAACCAATCCATATATATCATGATCAGTTATGGAAGGCTAATTACAAAAACCATCTGTACAAAATCTGCAACGGTTTTATTGTGCCTATTTATTATTCTATTTTTGTCTAACCTACTCCAAAGATATCCCTGAAAGCAGAAACAGATTTGATAGCAGTAGGTGATTGGTTTGGGGAAGAAAAATTCACTTATATAAGGCTTTTTGGTAGCCTTACAAAACCTCGTGTCCTTCCACTGTATGTGCCCGATAAACTGTTAGCTTGGGAATTGGCCTATCAAATAACAACAGAAGGGACATCCAAAACCCTTAGAAATTCCAAGAAACGGGTATGGCCTACATTCCCTTTAAGATGTGGTGTTTTCACTCTTCATGATTACAAACATGCAGAAAATGAGGCAAAAAAATACAAATGTTGAATCTTGCAACAATCCCCAACAGGCAATATGATGCAAGAAAAGTTTCCTATAATGTTCTTGAACAAGACAAACTTGCAAAGTTTGATCATGAAAAGGATGACTTTGATGATCTATTTTCCTCAGCCCAACCTTTATTTCAAGTTAAATCATTGACTAGAATCAGATATTAAGATGAAGGATTAGAAGTGTTTAATAGGCTTAGAGAGTAGAGGTTGCAAACTTTGCCTTTAGACCTCTTAGTCACAGCTCCTAAAACCTAGTCATTCAGTTAGGTTGAACCAATAGTTAATGAAAATATTTCTGATGTGGAAAAAATCTCTGAACAGGAATGGGAACAAGAACAAAAATAGAAACATGGAAAAGATAGCCAACTCATGGATATAGATACTCAAATTGATCCCAAGCTTCTTCAATAATGGCAACAGTTTGATTCCATTACAAGCAATATTGAGACCTTACAGGGATTCAGCATGCCTGAAGTGACAACTGGTCACAGAACATCAACTAGTACAGTTCCAACTGAAGGAGCTAGTGACCCACCTATCACTCAGAAAGATATGGAGGTAATCCCAGAAAATCTATCTGATGAAATCATCCTACATGTAGAATAAATACCACCTTTAGATGTCTTCTACAGCCCCACGCATAAGGTTGTAGTAAAAAGACAAAGGAAAAAGAGAAAGTTTGATCAATCTTCTCTTTTACCTGCACAAAAAGAAATGGCTAATGTGGTATGAAGAGAAGAAATTAATATTTTCGAAGACCTTACAAAACTCTCTCAATATGTCGGGGCATACTTGGAAACTAATATGGATAAAGCATCAGAGGTTAGAAACTTACTCAAAGAAAAAGATCAGACAATTATTTCACTGGAACCACAGGTATCTGAAAAGCAACAGAGAATAGAGTAATTAAAACAGAAGTTAACAACGCAATAGCAATCAAATATCTAGCTAAATGAGCAATTGCTCAAGGAGAAGCAGAGGATAGACCAAAGTGCAGTACAGAAACAAAAAGAATTATCCTTAGCATTGGCCAAGCTAAAGAAAATGAATGAGAAATTGAGAAAGACAAAATATGAGCAAATCGCTCAACTCACTCAACAAATAGAAAAGTTCAAAAGTCTTCCTCAACTAGCAAAGTTCAGATCAGAATCTCTCGAGATCAATAGGGCATTGATTAAGCAATTAATTTACTATGTCATAATATTTCTCTTGCTGAGCCCCTCTGTGAGATTCCTTCTTCAATGATTGACAAATCAGTTGATGCAAGGCAGAATTTGGAACATGTCGATGAGATATTGACAAACTTTCTCGCCTGGCAAGAAACCAATGAAGGGCAAGCTGCAAATCTACCTAAAATTCTAGAATCACACAAATAAATTATTTTCCTAGAATGGAAATCCCAATTGATGAAAGCAGAAAAGGCAACTTCGAGATATAGATCAGCAACTGGTAATTTGATTGAATTAATTAACGATACTCTTTATCTATCTAATTTTATTTAATAGTGCACTCCAGATAAATTGCCATAAGCTAAAGCACTAGAGCAGTCATGCAAGTAGGATTTAGAAAAGAAGGAAAGATTAATCGTGGGCATCCAAAGTTTAACTTGGGACACCTTTTGGTTCTTCTTGGTTAAACCACATAGTAAAAAAGCAACATTGAAATGTTTAAGCGATGCAATCGGTTACATGATTCCAGAAATTCATGATGTTACATATTCAACCCAACTACATTCACGTCTGAGTCACCCTCTAGAATTGCAACCAATGCTTGCTATATGCCAGCTCAAACCAAAGGAAGATCGGCCGAAACAGTGAATCATTCTACCGACTGCAAGCATGCCTATTTCAAGGAGATTTTCATGATTTGGTTATACCATATCATAGAATTTTTTATTTCGTAATCAGTTAGCTTAGATAGTATTTATAGACCCTTTCATGTCTTTAGAAAGGGTCCTCAATTTTTGTATAAAACTTGGATCGGGAGTCACACACACACACAAACAAATATAATATATATTATATATATATATATATTATATAATATATATATATATAAATATATAAATATATATATATATATAATGAAGACTGGGCCTATATTCTGAATTTTAATGAAGAATACTTTGATGAGATATGCACTATTGCTTTTTATGAGAGTATTTTTAAGTTGGAAGACGGGATCTGAATGCGATTGATATTGGAAGGGATTTGAATTACATATGGTACCATTATCTATGTCTTTGTTCCATTCTTTTATATGAATCAGCGTTTATTCAATCTTGCTATCATTTGATATATGTATGTGTTTTAACAACAGTCCTTATGCTTATCACTATTGAATGTTTAAGGAATGTTATTCTTTCAATCATATTTATGTCAATGATATATGAAGAATAGTGTAATAATGTTTTAATTATTACTTTTTTAAACTACTTGAACAAAGTAATTATCAAATGAATGAATGTCTTTATTTATCACTGGAGTCATCTATATGCCTATTTGTAGACAAAGATCATCAAAAGTTGCACTAAAGTGGAAATTTCCCGGGATAGATTAATTGTTTATAATTTTGCATTTTAGAATAAATCATCCATCATCATCATTAGATAATATAAAATCAACCACTTATCCATCCTTTTTACAAATCATTGGGAAACTGGTCCCATTATATCCAGTCGGAGCCACCACACCAAACGGAAAAGGAGTTGCCTTTAAGGTCCGGACCGGGTGGTTTTCCCCGAAGTTGATGCAACGATTTTTGAGGCATCAACATTTTTGGCGCTAGAAGGAGGGCATGAACTGTGAATGGTGAGAAAACCCAAACCTATAACCCATTCTGAGAGTAAACCTCCCTCCACCTCACTTCTGACTTCTCCTTTGCATACTGTAACTCCGGTCTTCAAACGAGAAGAAGAGGAGACAACTACAACTGCTCAACCCCATCATATCCCAGAACGATTAACTCCAGAGTCTCCTGAAGTTCAGTCTCTCATCCATAAACTTCAGGGCTTCTCAATATCACCACAGAAATCTGAGGTATCTCAAAGCAGTGTGACTTCAGATTTCATTCCACCTCACCCCATCACCAAACTTCAAAGCGGAAAGCTTGGTATTGAACCTACTGAGTTGCCTTTACCTAAAAGGAAAAGGGCAAGAAAAACAATTGAAGGATCTGATAGTGAGACTATCTCATCATCATCCTCCATTTCATCTTCTTCAGTACGAAGTCAACCATCCACTCCTCCATTATAGATTATTGTTCAACAAGGAACTAGAACTTCAACATCTGCTTCTCAACCTCCTCAAACTTTAATATTTTCTCCTTCCCAATCATATGGAGCTTTATAATCAGGTAGTAGTACGACAATGGCACAAAATCCATGGAATAATCCTGGTGCAGTCACGATGCCTGCACCATTACACCCATTGCGAGCACATGCTAAAAAATGGTTGCCGAAATTTAATCCAGATGCAAGCATACAAGCCAATGAGCATATTAACAACTTTATGTTGGCAGTTAACTTAAAATGGGTTACAGAGGAAGATGTTGTTGTTAGGATTTTCCCTTATACCTTACAAGGATCAGCTGGGTATTGGTATTTTTCCTTGCCATCAAGATCCATTACAAGTTGGAACATTTTTCAAGAATACTTTTTGACTAAATATGGTGATGACAGATCTCTAGCAACGTTAATCAATTATCTTTCGAATCTTAGGATAGAATCTAAAGAACCTATAAAAGAGTTCGATTCATGGTTTAATAAACTCTTGAATAAGATTCCAACTGCCTCTAAACCTAGTGAGCAAATCAAAAGCGAATGGTATATAACAACTTTACCTTCAAATATAGCTATCTTTGTAGATAGAGCTGCAAAACCAACTCTAGTAGAAAATATGAAAGAGGCACTTGCTATAGAGAAACACATTATTTCTTTAGAAATGAAGGCTTCTCTTGAAGACAGAAAATCCAAAAAAGTCTCTTTCAAAGATGATTCAAAGAAGAAAATGGCTAAAGATCCATATGATATGGAGGGTCTCCAAAAAGTTCTCAAGACTATGTCAAACGAAATGGTAGAAATCAAGAAACAAGTAGCTGAAACTTCAACAAAAAGGCCATTTAGAAACTTTAAGAAACCTGAATCAAAACCACCAAATGCTATATCCAATGCAGACTCAGATCCCGACGAGGAAGAAGAAGAAGAAACAGTCTTATCATTTGAAGAACCTGAAGGAGAAGAAACTGTAGAATGTCATGGGATGTGGGACTTTATTTTTCCTAATTCCGATACAGAAAATGAACAGGAAGCTTTCCTTGTAACTACCAGGAGTAAGGGTACTCCTGAACCTATTCAGATAACTCAGAAGAAAAGGAATACAGGTAATACTACTAAAGATAAAGTTCCCACAAAGAAATCCACAACGATACTTTCTCAAAATTAGCCATCAGCTTCAAATCCACCTCCAACATCTAAAACATTAGTAGTTACAGATTCTATGGACTACAACATTAATGAAGACATGAAGAAAACAAAGGAAAATATCACTATGTTTGAGCTTAGTGAACTCAAACATAAAATAATTTGTTGTTTAAGGAGTTAGATGATGTACCTTGTTCTCCTCTTCCAAATGCCGTATTGTCCAAAGCTGCTAATGAAACAGATAAACCACCTCCTGGTACAGTAGAGCTTACTGATGCTGTTTTAATCAGAGATAGATTGAATTCCCATACTCCTCCTTTCCTCTTTACCTACGAGATCTATAATAGAAATCTACACCACTGTTTGATTGACTCAGGGGCTTCCTCGAATATAATGCCAGCTTCAGTTTATTCCAAACTAAACATTGAACTGCAAAAGTCAACAATTTATATTGTCCAGTTGGATAGAACAAAGGTCCATTTTTTAGGAGAAATCAACTCAGTTACTATTAGGTTATCAGCTGATCCAAGAGTGGTTCAGAGAATAGATATTTTAATCGCTAATATACCTGAATTCTATGGTTTGATTTTGAGCAGAGACTGCTCTGAGAAACTTCATGGTTATATTTCCAGCAATTGATCTCATATGTGGCTGCCTCATAAGGGAAAGCCAAATCAGATCAAGATTGATCGAGAGAAACACATGACCAATATTTTTACTGAGTTTGAACAAGAAAATCAACCAACAACATTCAATAACAACATTTTGGGGAAATACTCATCTGAATCATTCTTTGGAAATTTTACCACTCAACCATCACCCTTCTCAGTTAATAATTTCACATCTCAAATCGAAATTTTTTCTCAAAAAGATACATCAAGGTGCGTTAAAATTGTTGAGGAAACTATAAATAAAATTGTAGATAAATATTTGTTTTGGTAATTATATTTTGATGGGTCTAAATCTAGTGAAGGTGCAGGAGCAAGATGTATTTTGGTTAGTCCCGAGGGAGAAAATACCATGTTATCATGCAGGTTGGAATTTAAATGCACAAACAATACAGCTAAATATGAAGCCTTAATTCAAGGACTTTACAAAGCAATTGGTCTTAAAGTTCAATATTTGAAATTGTTCGGTGATTCAGAAATTATTATAAAACAAGTCAGAAATACTATTCATTGCCTTTCTAGTCACCTTAAACACTATCAGTCCTTGGTACAGGACCTTATATCTCAATTTTTAGCATTCAATATTTCTCCCATCCCTAGGTGCCAGAATGCAGCAGCAAATTTACTAGCAAATGTTGCTTCCAAACTCCTTCCATCTGAAGATTACAACAAAGATAGATTCTCAGTGGAGTTAATTTTTAGACCATCAATTCTTGATAATGTCACTAACTGGCGAGTATTCAATCACGATGAAGACATTTAAATTTTTTTAACTTCTGACAAGTCCTATGATGATCAAAATATTGATGAAAGTGAACATGACCTTCAAATGAAGGAAAACCATGAAGAGAACTCAATACCTAAACCAGTGGTCAAGTTTGAAGATCTTTACGACATCAAAGACAGGTTTAAACAGGTTACTAATTCAAAGCTCAAAAGTTCTACTTTTAGATTTGAATTGATAAACCTTGGTACTGAGGACAATCCACAAAACATCAATTCGGGATTAGGACTTTCCTTAGAAGAAAGAATTGCATTCATTAGACTATTGCATAAATATAAAAATGTCTTCACTTGGAAATATGATGATTTGAAAACATACGATACATCTATCATACAACATACTATTCCAATGCTTTCTGAACAAAAACCAGTACAACAGAAATTAAGGAAGATTCATCCTAACTTAGAGAGTCAACTAAAACCTAAATTAAACAAACTCTTAAAAGCTAAGATAATTTTTCCTGCTATACATTCAAACTGGGTGTTCAATATGGTGCCAATACAGAAGAAAAATGGCGACATTAGAATTTGTATCGATTTCAGAAATCTTAACAAAACAAGTCAAAACGATAACTTCCCTTTACCTATCATGGAG
This sequence comes from Pinus taeda, assembly GCA_000404065.3. Classification (NCBI taxonomy): domain Eukaryota; kingdom Viridiplantae; phylum Streptophyta; class Pinopsida; order Pinales; family Pinaceae; genus Pinus; species Pinus taeda. The sequence goes on from APFE031591901.1 coordinate 162,308, forward strand.
CAAACACTCCATTCATTATCAGGTTCTGAATTGATGTCCTTCTTAGATGGCTTTTCAGGGTATAACCAAATTTTGGTACGCCCTGATGACAGACTTAATACTACTTTTAGAACCAAGTGGGGAACTTATGCCTACCAAAAAATGCCTTTCGGGTTAATCAATGCTAGAGCTACGTTCCAAAGAGCGATGGACATAGAATTCAAAGGACTAATCAATAAATCAATAGTTGTCTATTTAGATGATATTATTGTGTTCTCTAAGAAAAGATCAAATCATTTGCATGATATGAAACAAATCTTTCAACGCTGCAAAAGGTATGGTATCTCACTCAATCCAAAGAAGTCCTTTTTTTCTCTTGATCAAGGTAAGCGTTTGGGCTTCATTGTTTCAAAGGATGGTATTTATATTGATCCATATAGAATCAAAGAGATTTCTGATATTCCATTCCCTCATAATAAAAAATCCATGCAATCATTTTTAGGTCAAATTAACTTTGTAAAAAGATTTGTTCCATATTTCTCCCATATTGTTTTGCTATTACAAACCATGATCAAGAAAAATTCAATGTTTAAATGGGAGCCTATCGAAAAGGAGGCATTTGATTCCATCAAACAATCAATCATAAATTCCCCTGCTTTAAGCACTCCCAGTTTTTCAAATCATTTTATGTTATATACTCTTGCATCTGATTCATCTTACGCAGCAGTGCTGAGGCAAATTAACGATCAAAACTTGGAAGCACCAATCTCATTTTATAGTTCAAAACTTCAAGGTGCTGAACTTAATTACTCAGAAATTGAAAAATAAGCCTTTACTATATACAAAGCCATTAAACATTACAGACCCTTTCTCTTAAAAGCTCACACAAAAGTTATAGTCCCTTTTTTAGCACCAAGACAGTTACTAGTTCAAAGGGAATTAGGAGAAAAGAGAGAAAATTGGGTCACACATTACAAGAATATGATTTGGAAATCAAACCAGCAAAGATTGTCAAAGGCCAAGGTTTTTCCAAGTTGTTATCAGGAGCTTCTAATATTCAGGAACCTGAAGGTACAAAAGATATTGAAGAAATCAATCAGATAAGTACCGCTAATCCTGAATCCCAATACATAGATCTGATTTTCTATTTGAAAAATGGATATGCTCCTTCTAATATTTCTTATAAAAACAAACGTGCCATATGATTCAAAGCAAAAAAATTCATAATTATAGATGATGTATTGTTTAAACGAAATTATGATTCAATTTTGTTAAGATTCTTAGAAAAACCTAAAGCATAAAAGGTCTTGCAGGAGCTACATGATGGACTAGTAGGGGGACATTTTGGAGCTGATACAACAGCTCACAAAATCATTCATGTTGGGTATTACTTTCCTACCTTGTTCAGAGATACTCATGGATATGTAAGGAAATGCCAAAGTTGTCAAACTGCTAGTGGAAGACAAAGGAAGCCAGCTTTTGCTTTGCAACCGGTCAACATTGAACAACCTTTTGAATAATGGGGATTGGATATCATTGGAGAAATCATGCCACATTTGTCCAAACAACATAGATATATCCTCAGAGCCACTGATTACTTTAGTAAGTGGGTCGAAGCATTTCCTTTGAAGACAACAAACTTTGAGGCAATCATTGAGTTCATAGATCACTTCATCATTACCAGGTTTGGTGTCCCAAACACTCTTATTTTTTATAATGCATCTTACTTCTCTAGAAATTCTATATTTGAGTTTGATATCAAAAGGGGATTTAAATTGAAGTATTCTGCAAACTATTACCCTCAGGGTAATGGTTTAGCAGAATCCACCAATAAAAATCTTATCAAAATCATTAAGAGAACTATTGAGCAGAATCATAAAAACTGGCATAAGTCTTTGATATTTGCACTATGGGCTGATCGAATAACACAGAAGGCCTCCATAGGCACTTCTCCATTTAACCTAGTGTATGGAAAGGAAGTTGTCATACCAGCAAACTTAGTACTTCCATCACTAGCTTTAGTGTAATTTATTGAAGAAAGTCCCTCATATTCTATTCAACTAAGACATTATCAGATCTTGAAACTAGAAGAAGAAAGGGAGAAAGCCCAAATTATACATGCAAAACATCAGCAGATTATTAAGTCATCTTTTGATGCAACTTCAACTAGTTCAAAACATTTACAAGTTGGTGATTTAGTTTTGAAGTGGGACAAAGCCCATGAGGATAAAGGAAAACACACTAAGTTCCAGAAGATGTGGCTTGGACCATTCCAAATCAGCGAGAAGATATGCCCTTCTACATTCATATTGCAAGATCTATCAGGAAAGGGAGATTTTGTTCCTGTCAACGGCCTTATTCTGAAAAATTCTTCAATGAGGAGGTAACCCCTTCTCCTTTTGTAAATATTAAATTTTTAGCGGGATTTGTGTGAATAAATTAGTTTCTTTAAAATCCTAGGAAATAAAGTTGAGAAAAGCCTTCCATTGGTCTTTGCTATATTGAAAAAGTTACTCAAAAGAAAATAGTTTTAATATTTACTTTTAAGAAATGGAAGCCTTAAAGGAAAAAGAAAACTCTAGGAAATTAGGTATAATTAGATTATGAAAACCCCATTTTATTTTTGTGAAATCTTCTCAAAACATAGAAATATTGTAAATCATTTTAAAGTTTTAGAAGCCTGAAAATGGTTAACAATACGAAACAGAGATTGATTCAATCTTAGCATCTTCAACTCTCACACTGTCATCCATATTCTCTTAAGGAGAAAATTGTTCATCCCATCCATGAAAGTTTATAATTACTCAGAGTGTAATTCTAAAATATATTTGATATAAAAGATAAGAGGTCTAATTACAAGCCTACTTACCATGATCATAGGGGAATAGTTCAACTGACATTACCAACACTGCATACCAAAATAGGGTAATGGATTATAATTATAAGATAAGGGGTCTCATCACGAGCTAGCTTGTTCAGTTAAATTAAAACCAGTGAATGGCATTGTCAATAGCTAGCCACCAAACCAGGATAATGGATTTTTATCTTACAAAATAAGGAAAAAAGGAAAATTCAATACAAAAAATATGGAAACATATCGTTTGGACTCATTATTTTTCATTATACTCTAAAATGGATGGAATAATGAATGATCAAATTGTTAAAAGGTAACCCTGTCGAGACTATAAACGTTTGCTGGCAGTAGAGGCTCTACCTATGACAACGGAGTCATTATAAAGCTAAGTTGGAAAGGTCTTTTGTTTAATCATTATCAACCAATTAAGGTTTATTTAAAGCTTAGAATGTATTTAATTTTAAGAAGAGGAGGAAATAGCAAAAATAATTAACATTACTTTTAGAATCTATGATTATCTAGTTATATTAGATTTTCTCTATCAATTAAGATTTTCAGATTAAGAAAGTTAAAGTATTATTTTACTTTCTCATAGATAGCTGTTTCTCCCAGTGAATCGCTAATTGTTGTGCTAATCAACAACCCCCCATTTCTTAAAACAACTTTACATAAAATTTAAATAAGAAATGGGTCCCTTAATAAGATTTGTGTGTTCATAAATAAAATTGGTATTAACCCATCATAAGAAAAACCCTTATCAAAAGGCTTAAGGTAAATGAATCATTTTAAAAGCTTTTTGAATAGAAATAAAAGTGTGGCTTTAAAATATTATAAAATTCTTCATTATTGCAATAAAGCGATCAGAAGATCACATATTTCAATAACAAAGGAAACATGTGCAAAGACACATCCATTCTCTCCAATCCGAAAAGGCAATCACAATTGGAGATCCGAGAAGCCAAATGCTAAGCACAATATAAAGGATCCCCTTAATTTCTCTGATGTGATAAAGCGTTTCACAATCAGCAAATCGGCGATGATAATAACAACAAGCCAATACATAATTGAAGGCATGCTCAAATCCTCCGATGCGATAAAGCATATCGCAATCGGCAATCGGTGAAATCACATTAACAAAACAATAAAGCCCGAGTTCATTCCCAATTGTGATATATTTATTAGGCACACATTTCAAAGATATATTTAATTTGGTTTGCATGGATTCAATCACCTTTTGGAGATCAAAAATGTTTAAAGCGAGTGTTAAATCCTTTCCCTTGATATTCCCAATCGCTGATTTGTGATTTATCAATGATCATCTGTCAAACAAATGTAAGGCACGCTTCAATTAATCATTCGGCATATAAGCGACTTGATGGGCATTTAAAACCTTCTTTACCATGATTGATAGGTTAAACGGCTATTCAATGAAGCAGTTATAGGTAGATATTTTCTTTAGATATTATCTGCAACAATATTTAACTATATTCCATTATCACCTGTTGGTCGACGTAACTCTTTTCATTATCATATTGGTATATAGTAGCATTTCGATGTATCACATTTTTTCAATCACTTGTGTAGAATTCAACTCAAACCAGAAGTCTGAAGCAAAATGGGGAGGAAATCAAAGAAATCCGTAGCAACATATCCTGTAGCAGCACCTCACCTTGCCAAAGATCCCAAACCGAGTAAAAAGGGATTAAGATCAGACACGACATGTCTTGGACTAGGAAACACTAGCTGGGAAGGTATCTATAATCTAATTGAAATTGAAGAGCCTGAAGAACTATTAGAAGACACCACAGTAGATTCAACTGATAAGTTTGAAGGAACTCTTAAAGAGTTGGCATGCTCCTTTCTTCACAGAATAGCTGCCTGAGCTAAAGTCCTCCCATATACTGATGTCGTAAGATGGGTAGTGGAAAAAATTCCAGTTACAAATAGAACCTTTTGCACAGTTGGCGGGAGGATATTCAGCTCATTTCATCCAGATGATCTAAGTAAAATGTATCACTTACCTAAGCCTAAAAAGCAGTATAACAAAGCCTTTCTTGAATCATTCTCAAAAGAAAAAGAGTCAAAATCAGCCCCGATTAAGCAGTGGAGACATTTTCCTGAGAAGCACAAGCACGAATCATCAGGTAAGTACTCTGTGGACTCATTGGCTTCTCCTTACTATTATGTCGGAGCTATGATGTGTAGAATATGGGGAATACATGACTCTTCTAAGTTCACTATAGAAATGGTCCCTCTAATGGAGGTAGCAACCAAGGCTATGTAATGTATTGGGCCAATATTTTATCTGAAAAATTAGCCACAACAATCCTAGAGTATAGAGCAAATGCATATCAAACTACTAGGACCATTCCCCATTCTATTACAGTGCATAAATTATGGACACTATCTATTTCAACTCTAAATTTCCATTGCTCGGGTGGAGATGGACCCCCGCAGACCCTAAACCAATCCATATCTATCATGATTAGTTATGGAAGGCTAATTACAAAAACCATCTATACAAAATCTACAACGGTTTTATTGTACCTATTTATTACTCTATTTTTGACAAGCCTTCTCCAAAGATATCCCCGGAAGCGAAAACATATTTGACAGCAGTAGGCAATTGGTTTGGGAAAGAAAAATTCACTTATATAAGGCTTTTTGGTAGCCTTACAAAACCTCATGTCCTTCCACTGTATGTGCCCGATAAACTGTTAGCTCAGGAATTGGCCTATCAAATAACAACAGAAGGGACATACAAAACCCTTAGAAATTCCAAGAAAAAGTTATGGCGTACATTCCCTTGAAGATGTGGTGTTTTCACTCTTCATGATTACAAACATGCAGAAAAGGAGGCAAAAAAAATACAAATGTTGAATCTTGCAACAATCCCCAACAGGCAATGTGATCCAAGAAAAGTTGCCTATAATGTTCTTGAACGAGCCAAACTTGCAAAGTTTGATCATGAAAAGGATGACTTCGATGATCTATTTTCCCCAGCCCAATCTTTATTTCAGGTTAAATCATTAGCTAGAATCAGATATCAAGATGAAGGATTAAAAGTGTTTAATAGGCTTAGAGAGCAGAGGTTGCAAACTATACCTTTAGACCTCTTAGTCATAGCTCCTAAAGCCGAGTCATCCAGTTAGGTTGAACAAATAGTTACTGAAAATATTTCCGATGTGGAAAAAATCTCCAAACAAGGATGGGAACAGGAATAGAAACAGGAACAGGGAAAATATAGCCAACTCATGGATATAGATGATCAGATTGATCCCAAGCTTCTTCAAGAATGGCAACAGTTTGATTCCATTATAAGCAATACTGAGACCTTATAGGGATTCAATGCGCCTGAAGTGACAACTGGTCACAGAACATCAACTAGTATGGTTCCAACTAAAGGAACCAGCAACCCACCTATCATTCAGAAAGATATGGAGATAATCCTAGAAAATCCATCTGATGAAATCATCCTACATGTAGAAGAAATACCACCTTTAGATGTATTCTACAGCCCCAAGCATAAGGTTGTAGTAAAAAGACAAAGGAAAAAGAGAAAGTTTGATCAATCTTCTCTTTTACCTGCACAAACAGAAATGGCTAATGTGGTATGGAGAGAAGAAATTAATCCTTTCAAAGACCTTACAAAACTCTCTCAATATGCCAGGGCATACACGGCAGCTACTATGGATAAAGCATCAGAGGTTAGCAATTTACTCAAAGAAAAAGATCAGACAATTATATCACTGGAAGCACAGGTATCCGAAAATCAATACAGAATAGAGAAATTAGAACATTAGTTAGCAGCGCAATAGCAATCAAATAACTAGCTAAATGAACAATTGCTTAAGGAGAAGCAGAGGATAAACCAAAGTGTAGTACAGAAACAAAAATAATTATCCTTAGCATTGGCTAAGCTAAAGACAACGAATGAGTAATTGGGCAAGACAAAAGATGAGAAAATCACTCAACTGACTCAATAAATAGAAAAGTTCAAAAGTCTTCCTCAACCAGCAGAGTTTAGATCCAAAGCTCTCCAGGTCAATAGGGAATTGATTAAATAGTTAAATTTACTATGTCATAATATTTATCTTGTTGAGACCCTTTGTAAGATTTCTTCTTCAATGATTGACAAATCAGTTGACGCAAGGCAGAATTTGGAACAGGCCATTGAGATATTGAAAAACTTTCTTGCCTGGAAAGAAACCAATGAAGGGCAAGCTGCAAATCTGCCTAAAATTCAAGAATCACACAAAGAAATTATTTTCCTAGAATGGCAATCCCAATTGATGAAAGCAGAAAGGGCAACTTTGAGATGTAGATCAGTAACTAGTAATTTGATTGAATTAATTAACGATACTCTTTATCTGTCTAATTTGATTTCAGAGTGCACTCTAGGTAAATTTCCATCAGCTAAAGCACTGGAGCAGTCATGCAAGCAAGATTTAGAAAAGAAGGAAAGATTAATTGCGGGCATCCAAAGTTTAACTTGGGACACCTTTTGGTTCTTCCTGGTCAAACCACGTAGTCAAAAAGTAGCACTGAGATGTTTAACCGATGCAATCGGTAACATGATTCCCGAAATTCATGATGCTACGTATTCAGCCCAACTGCATTCATGTCTAAGTCGCCCTCCAGAATTACAACAAATGCTTGCTATATGCCAGCTCAAACCAAAGGATGATCAGTTGAAACAATGAATCATTCTACCGACTGCAAGCATGCCTATTTCAAGGAGATTTTTATGATTTGGTTATACCACATCATAGCATTTTTTATTTCATAATTAGTTAGATTAGATAGTATTTGTAGACCCTTTCATGTCTTTAGAAAGGGTCCTCAATTTTTGTATAAAACGTGGATCGAGAGCCGCACTATTGTGCTTCCGATATATATTTTTTTATGAAGATTGGGCCTATTTTCTGAATTTTAATGAAGAATACTTTGATGAGATATGAACTATTGCTTTTTGTGAGAGTATTTCTAGGTTGGAATATGGGATTTGAATGTGATTGATATCGGAAGGGATTCGAATTACATATGGTATTATTATCTATGTATTTGTTCCATTCTTTTATATGAATCAGTGTTTATTCAATCTTGCTATCATTTGATATATGTATGTGTTTTAACAACAATCTTTATGCTTATCACTATTGAATTTTTAAGGAATGTTATTCTTTCAATCATATTTATGTCAATGATATATGAAGAAAAGTGTAATAATGTTTTAATTATTGCTTTGTTCAACTACTTGAACAAAGTAATTATCAATTGGATGAATGTCTTTTTACCAATGGAGTCATCTATATGCCTATTTGTAGATAAAGATCATCAAAATTTGCACTAAAGTGGATCGTTCCCGGGATAGATTAATTGTTTATAATTTTGCATTTTAGAATAAATCATTCATCATCATAATTAAATAATATAAAATCAACCACTTATCCATCCTATTTAAAAATCATTGGAAAATTGGTCCCATTATATCTAGTTGGAGCCACCACACCAAATGGAAAAGGCGCTGCCTCTAAGGTCCAGACCGGGTCGTTTTACCCGATGTTGATGCAACGATTTTCGAGGCATCAACAGGGCCACAACTATACCTGGATTATTTAGGGCAACCATGTCTTGTTCTTCATGCTCTCTTTCTCACCATGTAATTGACATTCTAATTCGATGAAAGCTTGAAACACAATCATAAGCCTAATTAGGATCCTTTCCATGCAAAAAAAATAGGATAAATTTTGGAGCAAACAGCTAAATCAAACTTGGGAAATTCATCCAGCACAACCCATGCACAAAGACAGTGTGCTGCAGAGCATGCAACCTTTTATCTGGGTTCTCTTCAGTGTAGTTTTTGATGTGAAAGCCTGCGCTGATCCCAAGGAAAAAAAAATGAATCCCCAGTGGAGTCGCCAATTTGTTTTGGAGAATTTGGTATCTATGGATAAATACTAATTCCCTAGATAAGTAGTTGTATCTAGAACAATAGTTTAAAGTGGTTTAGACTTTACCTATAAGCAATAGATGAGATGAGAAGATAAGAATACCTACTTGTAGTTCCTCTTTCCTCTCGTCTCCCTTGTATCGATCCTATCACTCCTTCCCGTAAACACAACAAAAAACAAAGAATCGATCAAAGCATACGATCTATTGAATATAAGTCAAAGGAATTAGATACAATTCACACATATAAGCATTATGAAACAATACAAACATATGGGAAAAATGTTCAAACACTTTATTAGATAAAAGAAGGAATTACAACCATTGGTGTCTGATTCAAAGCCATTCCTCCAGCTTGGATCCCATCCACATCACATCAAACACATTACAAACTTGTAGCATTACAATACTTGCTTCAAATCCAAATCTCATAGCAGCATTATCTCCTTATAATTCAACATAATCCAGCCCCTGATCACTTAGATGAGTGGTCAATTTATAGGAAGATGAAGGAGGTTTTGTCATAAATGGTGGCATTGAATGGCCTTCCATACTTAGAATTAGTTCCATGGAGGAAGGGATGAGAAGATAGGATGCACCTTAACTCATTCCTCATCCATTTTCGAGCTCATAGGAGTTGATAAGTGAGGGAACCTTCTAGATGACTCCAAAAGATAAGATTATTCCCCAAACCCTATTCGAATTTCACTCATTCTCACCCAACACAGGTGAAAGGAAGCCTAAGTGCTGTATAGAGCACCCTGGCATTGGACTCAACTTCTCTGCAGCACACCTTTACAAGGGCTTACCTGCGTTGGTCCCTCTAGAGGTTATTTTTGGATGTCTTCAAGTCATGAAACTGTCTCGGAAGGAAGCATTCAAAGGGGTGACTTGTTTAGGGCATGAAGCAACTAAAATTAGGGTTTGATGAGCCCTAAAGCATTGATCTGGATGTTGGGATTTGATGTGCCCAAATGGATCTGTAACAACCATACTAATTAATTTATGTTGATTAATAATAAACACATAAAATCAGTTTAAAACTACTAAATTACTAGTTTATATTGATTAATGATGAACATAAATAAAATGAATGTACAATGACTAAATTAGTCATTTATAATGATTATTAATGAAAGTAAATGAAATTAATATAAACTACTAAATTAGTCGTTTAATATAATGAATATGAAGCTACAAAAAAATATAGATGATAAATTTGTGATTACAAATGATGACTAAAATTTGCATACATATAATTAGTAGTAGCTAATTTACAATATCTTATAACACAACTGAAATTTAGTCATATTTATTTGGTCATTAATTGGTTTCAAACGATGACTAAAAATTACATATATATGACTATTAGTAGCTAATTTACAGTATATTATAAAACAACCAACATTTTGGTCGTATTTATTTGGTCATTGATTTGTTTTTTCGGGCGATCATATAGTAGTATATTTTGTTCTGTATTTGGTCATTAATTATGGCAATAAATGACTAAATTAGTGACTAAATATATTACTAGACGATCAAATTGAGAAAACCAATTAATGATTAAGCTAAAAATGACTAAAAGTTGGTCGCGTTATAAGATACTGTATATTAGCCACAATTGGTCACCGACTAAAAAATGGTTGTTTATATGGAAATTTTAATCATGTTTTTAGTAACTAATTAGCCATTTTGAGCTAGTGCATGTGATCTAATTGCATTATATTTTTACAAGGTTATTCACTTTTTCTTGTTAATAAGGATTGTTTGATTCCATTTTCACTAAAGTTGAAACTTCTCATTTAAGGTCCCTTCCCATAATTGCTCCAAGTATTCCAAAATTATTAGATTCAGTATTTTTTTTTCCAATACTCGTTTCATTTTCATTCCATTCCCCATTTTGAGTGTGGTGTGGCCAAATTTATTTGGAGAATTACGAGTTCTAGGAATGGAACAATTTGATTTATTTTGATTTCTATATTTACAAACTTTAGCTAATTTTCCTTGAACTCTGTATATAGTCATCAATGAATCAAATAAAAAAATTTCACACTTTTTTCCATGTTGCCAAGCTCCCAGCCTCCAATCTAGTAGGAAAGGATGTGATTGTTGTTATCTTTCCATCTCCAATCAACAATTAGTACACAAAGAGCCCCAGCCAACAAAATTGTGAAATGAACCCGAGAGGCGAAAATGAAACTTTCCTCTCAACCATTCAAAGTATACCCAATTAACATGGAACTTTACACATATAAATGATATATATATATAGCTTATTTTCATGTCTTACATTTATTTCTTGATTTTGATTAGCATGGTCAAATTACTTTGGAAAATATTGTTGAGTCTGTACACATCAACATACGTGTGAGTTGAACTTGAGTGGGGAGGATAACACTGGTGAGCTTTATCCTCTACTACTGAATCTGATAGTATTCATCCCTCACCTTGTGATAACATCAAAGATTCAAAAGTTGATTTTTGGATTGCAGTCATGAAGGGGCATGTGGTGATTGTAATATACATCAAGATATGAGATTATAGATAGTAGAATGGAGAATTTTTAGTAGGTTGATTGTCATTATCATTATATTTAGTTGATGATCAGAAGTGAGAATCTCAATATGCATCATCGTGCATTTTAGAGGTGGGAAACACACAACTTTTATGACACACTTGGTCTAGATAAGTTTGCATTTTTTTGTGATAAGCATTTGTTTACAAAATGACCATAAAGGGATTATCATGGAGTGTAATTAGTTTAATCGTACTATTTATGTTGTAGTTGATTATAGATAGTGAGTATTTTTAGTTAGCGGTATTATTGGTAAGATAAACTGACTTAAGTAATTAGCATTTTTTTATTTTAGTTACACAATATATGTTTCCATCAATATGTATCTCTTAGGAAAGTCATATCAATTTTTTATTTTTTTTTACACACATTAAATAATTCCAAGTACATCCTTTCTGTAACTCTTCTACATACTATTGTGTGTATGTGTCTATATTCAATTTTATACTCAACTTTTGGACTAAGGGGAATCTCCTTCTAGAGAACATGGTGAAACAATAAAAGTGCCTTGGGGTTTTTCCAACATCTCTTATGATCTAATTTTTATGCATAAAGTTTTTGTTTAATCTATATATATTTTTGTCTTTATGGTTGATCATGTTGGTGTGCTAATGCATTGCAAAAGGTTCATTTAATTTGTATTTTTGTTCAAATTTAAAGTTTGTTGGATATATTTCATATTCTCGTGAAGTCTTTAACATTATCCTCTCTAGCCTATTATCTTCATTCCCTTATTATTTCATGTTATCCATATGCATTTTTGTTGTAAGAAAACTATTATTCTATTAGAGCAGAAGTCAGTGTTTGAATAATTGTTAATTTCTTGAGCAGGTTTCTCATATCTTTTAGTGGAAACTATCTTTAGTATAACTCATATGAAGTCATTCCTCTTGGAAAACCAAAGTAAATTTTTGGAACCAAGGAGACAACATGGAAAGGATGTCAATAAATGTGACCTAAATTCTTCTTGAAATAACCTTTAAACTCCTATTCGAATATGCAACCAAATGTGTGTCGAACATAATCAAAGTTGCCTTGGGATGCTCACTTCATGATTGCCATGGTCTTATGGGACTGCATCTAATTGCTAAGTGTTAAGTGGAATTGAAAGCAACTCAAATCCTCACGCAAGGTTTGTTCACTCCGAGATCTATTGGACATGGCTTTTCCATTCCTCAAATGGAAAAAGAGGACTGAAGTATAGTTGTTATGTATGCACTTCATAGTAAAGGAAATTCATAATTAAAATATTTATATTCATTTTCTTTATTTTTTCCGTAAGAAAAATATTTATATATATTCATTTTATTTCCTCTTTCCTAATACAAAAAGAGAGTCATTGCATATTTGTTAATATTAGCTCAGTTTGTAATCCAATATTCAGGAATATGTAGTGTATATTTTGTTTGTTAATCATCCTATAATGATATTGATGTTTTTGTATGAAAAAAGGGCCATGAAATTTAGTGAATGGAGTGGTCTAAATTGTTTTAAAATGATATCTCCTTTTCTTAAGAATGCATCAATGTGAATTATTGCAAGCCACACAAAATATCAAGTCTTCAAACTTTGGTTCACTGTTGACCCATAGATGGGGAAATGCAACCAAAAATTTCAAGTTTGGATTTCTCAGAATTAAACACCTCTTGAGATGTGAACTCAATGGCCTTCTTACATAAAAATAGCCTCTACACGAAATTTTAGTTATAAAAGTGTTTTAGTTATTTACTTATTTAAATATTAACTAGTTTTCTTCATAGTGTTTGCATCTCAAAGGGAGTTGGTGGTGATTTTATTGGTATTGATTTGGGAACAAAAAAATAATGTGTTATTATCATGGAAGGAAAGGTAAATATTTTCTACATTGCTAGACACATGAATTTTATTGTACAGTGGAGGAAATATCTGCATTTTGACATTCACCTTTGTATGCACAATTGTCTCTCTGATTTCATATTTAAATGGTTGTAGAACCCAAAAATCATTGAAAATTCAGAATGTGCATGAAAAACTCCATAAGTTGTAGCTTTTAATCAAAAGCTATAGCTTCTCGTAGGCATTCCTGCTAAGTGACAAGATCAGACAAATCCAACAAATATAGTGTCTCAAGACACATAAATAGATGGAGTTGGTCTCATACAAAATTGTTAAAGTAACCAATGGTGATACCTGGGTTGAAGTTAATGGACATCAATATTCACCTAGCTAGATTGGAGGATTTGTCTTAACAAATATGAAAGAAATAGTAGGATCCTATTTGGGAAGATATGTCTCAAATGCAGTCATTACAGTGCCAACCTATTTTAATGACGCTCACCATCAAGCAACTAAATATGCTAGGAAAATTGTCGGTTTAGATGTGAAAAGAATCATCAATGAATCAACTGCAGCTACCCTCTCATATGGCTTGAATAATAAGGAGAGTTTTGTCATTTTTATTTTTATTTTGGTGGTGGAACTTTTGATGTTTCAATACTTGAAATATCTAATGATGTTTTTGAGGTAAGCTATCATGGTAACAACATAATCGTTTTTATCATCTCATATTATAGATAGAGATATGTCCAATTATTTAGGCACCAATCAAGGAGGAAATCTTTATGTTGATCATCCATTGTTGTGTAATATGAGTTCACAAGGCAAATTTTAAATTTTAGATTCAAATGTATTATTGCAGTTGTTGAATCAAGTTTTATGGGTTCATTCTTGTTTTCTTCATATTTAGTATTTCATTATTTGTGTATGGTGAATTAGTAATTTCTTCCATATTTTAGTGTGCCTCCAATTTTGTTAAATATGTTGTGTATGGTTTTTTGAATATTAAACAAAAATCCTTTCGATTTTACCACTTACATCAAGATTCTAGAGCAATCTTTGAGCCTTGATAATGTACCATAGAACACATTGATGAATGGAATTTGAAAAGTTGATAATCCTAATTAGTCACTAATTTTTTTTAAATAATGAAATATAGCATGCATCTCCCTAATATGACTACATATAATATCCTTATAGATGGATAATGCAAGTGAAGACACACCCCAAGAAGTAACTAGACTATTGCATGAGATTTAAAATAAGATTTGACATGACATTCTGACATATTCAGCAATAAGAAAAAAACCTCTATAAAGATTACTACAAGGCTATAACACTCTATGAAAACCTTAGTAGTTATGAGTTATTCATACTTGATGAAGTACCAGGGTGATTTCTATAATAATACACTAGCAAGCTATGTAAAACAAGTTTGGTAGCTTATCTTAATAAAGTGATTTGAGTGGAATTTCTAGGATTTTGCCTATTGTTTACTTTGCAAACACATTTGTATGAGGGTTTAGTGGGTTGCACTTCCTAATTAGTGCACTAGTTGATTAATATAAAATGGATTTAGCTTAGAATTAGTGTGTTAAAATTGCAACTGATGAAGTGACCTAGGGGAATTTCATTGATATTCTTCACAAGAATAATCTATAATTAGTTAGATAAAATGGCTAGTGGCTTGTGTTCCATAAAGGTTCAATCAATTTTCGTTATGAGCATAAAATACAAATATTTTCAAGCACAAAAATTTCACAAACTAGTTTTATGTATGAACAATGGAATCCCAAGTCAATTTACACAAGTTAATTTCACATTATCTTTTCCCAATATGTGCGTCAAATATTTATACTAATCCATGTATATATAGGCACGAATAAGGGATATTTGTGTCAGCCTCTCCTCAGCCACTCTTTGATGTAAATAAGAAAAATTTTGTGTAAAAAGGCCTTATTAAGTTCTTTATATCATTCCTCCTATAGATGCTCATTAAAAGGTAATCGTTGATGATTAAATGCATAATTGTTTTTCAACTACAAATCCCCCAGTCACCCAAGGAAAATTTTATGGATCATGAGGCAAGAAATCCACATAGTGAGTGGCACTATGACACAAGGAATTTCATAAATTATTTAAAATCTCTCCATGATCAACCTCTTAACACGCACATAATTTCAAGCACTATCCATAAAAACCTAGGCAACAGTTTCTTCTCCAACCTTAAGTAATGCTTTCTAAAGATATTAAAAAGATACTTTGTGTTCTCCATTCAATTCATTGTGACCACTGCCAACTGCATGTTAAAAAAATACCCCTCAATTAAAAGATACCAACATATTAAAAGAGACATATATAACATATCTACCCAAGAACCCCTTAGAATTACGTGACCTATTTGTTGCGAGGTATATTTAGTATTAGGTAATATGTTTTTCAATCTGCAACCTTCTGAAATACAATTAGATGGTAAAGATATCTAGTCACAGTAAATGGGATAGCATCTAAACTTAAAATTTATATAATACAGGAAAACATTGCATACACACATGCATACACACATAAGTCACTTATAGTGCCATTGGCAAAGTATTGGATAAGACTAGAGATAGGGAAGCATCATCAATAAATAGGAATTCATATGGACATCCAAGAATAGGAACTCCAGAACATACATGCATCACATTACTAATATCTCTATGATATCTTCCTAATGCATGTGTTAAGAGTTTTTACATGGTTCTTAGCTAGTGATCTTCCCAATGATGGAGAAAAAAAAGAGACAAGATATATGGCACCTTCACCCTTTCCTTACATCAGTGATGAATAGGTTGAATGAAAGTGCAAGAGACAATGATACAAAATATTGCTTGGTAAAGGGCACATGCATGCCACATGAGACAATGAAATAGAGTATTGTTTGGAAGAGGGTGTATGCATGCTAAGGAAACGCATGTGCCACCTTTAATGAATTATAGTTTAGATGTTGTTTTAGAATTAGCAATTTTAGTTTTGAATGGATTTTTTCTATTATAATAGATTTTATTTCTTTATTTTTAGCATGCATGATCTATTCTTACTAGAAGGGTGCAAATCCCTAATCAATTAGAATACTTACGTATGAGAAATTCCCATGTTAGGAAAAGAACATATATCTCAAGTAAGGGATGCATGTGCGTATGCTCCAAATCGTCTTCTAATGGAGACACACTTGGAAATATTACCATGAAACTATGTTGCACTGGGTTATTAGGTTAGGGCTACGATTTGAAAAAGTCCGACCAGATAGGTTTTTCATGTGTCCATATAAATTGTACTTTCTATCCTCTTCCTATTCTATAAGCGAGATGAAAGGTGCACCATTGTGTTGGTTATCGAGGTTTTATTTTGAGTTATTGTAGTGTATCTTTCTCATAATTCAATAGAAGATAGATGCAATTGATATTCCAAATATGTGTATTTTCCATAGTATGTATTTGTAAATAAACAAACTTATATATGCATTTCTTTCATTGAAACTTTCAAGTTTTCAGCTACCTAGTATTTAGCTTATTCTTTCTAAGTGCAAAATCTGCTTATCATTGTTTGAAAATTTTAAAAATGTTTCTAGATACAAGACTCTTTAAGTTCCCCAAGTAGATTTACTAAAATCATATTGTACAAATACAAATGATTGACCATAATCCTAAGCAACTAGTCATTGAAGCTTATAACCATATGATATTAATTGGTCATACACAACATCAATTGACTTTGGTAATAATTTCTCATTTGTTGAACAATTATTGAATGAAAAACAAAGTGTCAAAATCTATAAAGAGAATATACAAGATCAAAGTGAAACAATAAAACATGAAAATAAGATATGTAGAAAGTAAGCAAAGCCTATAATAAAAGGAATACTTACATGCTTTCTCATTACTTATATTCTCCATATTTTTCTCCTCTAGTGAATCTTATTTGAATAATAGAAAGAAGGCATAGTTGAAATCTAGGAATTTGAACTATTAAAATTTTAAACATGAAAAGATATTAAAAAAAATTAGGGACCATCACAATGGGCAAAATTTACTACTAGTAGAAGCTTCCAGATAACTCTTAGCTTCATCTCATCTAGAAATGAAAGGATATGAAATTTCCATTTTATTTATCTTAAACTTAATTAGATTATGGGCCTTGGCTTATAAGAGGCCACAAATGATGAATATTTATCATAGTTTACATTTCCCTAATACTCCAATCGTCCTGACTTTCTAGTTTCACTGGATACCATGTATCTGAGGAGATATATTTTATAGAGCATTTTTTGGAAATCAATGATAGATATACATTTCACTTGAATTCTTAAAAGTTGGATCAAAAGAATAATAAGAACATGAGAATGTTCAACTGAATAGAATGTAAGGAAGGATAAGTCCAAGAGTAGGCACGGTTGAATCATGTAAGTGTTTTGTCATGACTAAAAGTGCACTTGGATATGAGATACACAATAGAAGTTGCACAGGGTTCATGTCCTCTCATATCACCTCTCTCCCAGAAAATGTGAGTTTGATTTTTTTTACAATCAATTAAATACTACTAAAAAAATCATTGACAAATTATTTACGAGTCAAGTCAATACAAAACACGTTTGACTAGGTGAAAAGTATAGTCCATCACATGGCAAGGACTAATAAAATAGGCTATCTAGCTTGGTTGTGTTAGTCTGCAAGATTATAATTCTAGATAATATAAGTATGAGAGGATTTTAATGAAATTTTAAGTTTATATTTCTTGTTGTTAGGAGGGTTTCAAAGTGGAAGAAATTTTTGCATATTTTTGTGCTAGAAGAGGAGAGAAAATGTCCACTATATTGTTTTGCTTTTTCACTTGTCCCATGGATATTACAAGGTCCCTTAAGGACATAATTTTATATAAATTTGGTTTCAATATTGGATTTTGATAAGAATGTTGTATATAAGGAGAAGGAAATATTGAATAAAGCTACATGGAATGCCTTTATGGTTATATTGAAGTCATTGAAGGTTGATTCACACAAGTTAGAAAGGGAACTCTTCAAGGAATTCAAGTAAAGAGATAATACAAAGGAGTTACCTAGGCCATACTTGGAACAACTACGTAAAACACTGAGAGATGATGACATAACAAGTTTCTCCATGAAACTTGTCAAGAGAGATTGTAGAGAAAATGCACTCGCACCTCCCTTCTATTCCACCAATTACTCGAGATAAGGAAGATTGAAGATTGGCCTTGAAGTAATTTGTTAGTCTTCTTAAAAAAAGAAGTCCTTGAAAGAAAAAATTTTGCTTGCAAAGAATATGGAAGGGAACAACAAAATAATCCAAAAAGAACTAAGACAAATTCTAGAAGATGACCTAGAAGACTCAAGGGTTGAAGCACTTCTTGAGGTAGATAAAATATAGGTTGTAATAGATATAGGAAAGAAAAAGGGTCACAATTATGATGATGCAAATAATAAATCCACTGGATATATTGCAAACTAGGACCAGGCTTGTGTAAAGGGGGAGGTGTATGATTTATATGATGTGCTTGAACAACTATTGTTGAAATAGAAAGAAGCAACGGAAACTTGAGCAGATAGGGGACTCACTCAATGAACCTCTAAAATAACATGTGCGTTTATGGCATACTAAAGAAAAACTCTTCTTGACAACTACACTCACATACTACTTTGATGACACCTACTAGTCTTGATGTGGACATCATGAAAAGCATCTTCAGAAAGAGAAGGCTAAAATTCTAAAATGCTAGCCTCTAAATGTGTGATTGGAATGGATTAATCCAAGTGAAATGACTCACATGGCTTTAAATTGATGATAATAAACACTATAGATAATAGACCGCATTACCACATAGCTTGTATGAGATTTCACAGATAGAAGTAGTTGTCGGATGAGCTTGGATGCATTGATTAGAGAGATGTTTCATGTGATTTGATGCCCTTGGTGATCGCAGATGGATATTCTTATGGTACTTGATTTTTTTTCCTTTATTATCATGATGTTGGTCATGACAATGTATTTGTGTATGTAATATATAGCTAAGCAATTTTCCCTCAAGGCTAAACATTGCCCAAATTAGAAATCACCCAAGTTGCCAAGTGGTCTCTTCAATTAAATCAATGTTGGTTTATGCCTAGAACCTTAGATCATGAGTTTGTTGCATCATATCAAGATACAGCCACACGTTTTTGGGAAAAAAATTGTTTGAGTAATGCAATAAATTCATTTTTAGGTAGTTGTTCATCAATTAATTATATTATGAATGAGGAGAGGAATGATGGAGTGAAGTGTTATGAACATACATTAAAAATTAGATTGAATTTATTTAATTAACACAATAGAGTTTTTTAGTTGTTGGCCATTACATATAGGGTTCTTTCATTTCTTGAATAATCCTCTGCCTTGGCAATACAAGCAGTGAACCAAGCCAACTAGCCTTAACCAAATAGAGCCACTCATTCATCTGTGTTGGAAAAGAAGCCTTGAACTTAACTTAACAAAGAACACAATTCAAAAATTAATTCACGAAAGTGTCCATGTTTATGAGATTCATAGGCCATAGTCACATCATCTACATATCAACATTAGAGCAAGATTTCACGTTGGAGAAGGAATAATCCATGTTAGAGGATTGAAGAAGGGAGGGTAATAAGTGAAGGTTTAGTGTAACTTCCAGTAGGGTATTCTCTATGTGAATGTCATTTGTCATTAGAATTTTCTATTTTTTCATTTTTATATGTTGTCAGAGTGTGTCTACACATTCAGTATGTGTTATAGCTTTTGCATTAGTTTATAATTGAACTAGGAGAATCATGACATAAAATACAATTACTTAATCAAACACACATGCTTATGAATATGACACAGTTATTGGACTTAGCAAATTGGACCCCATTAATTTTTTTTTTTGGTTAAAAAAACAAAATATTTATCTTATTGAGAATGTAGAAAGGAGAACATTACATCATTGTCGAGACTAGACAATCTTTCATCTAGTTTAGTGTTCATATACCATAGTCTGTATATACAACATTTGCCAAAAAAATAGCAAAATTCTCTTGTCTATTGTTTCTAATTTGTATATACTACAAAAATAAAGGTTGTTACTTATACATAAGAGTTTTTGTTCATGTCCATCATAATTCACCATGAATGCATGGGTATAGAAAGCTTTTTAGATATGAATTGCAATAACATGCAAGGAGGTTTCTCTCTTTATTCCTCTCCAATGACACGAATAGGTTGTAATAAGTTCCCTTTCTTGAGAGATAGCTAGTGAATGATTAATTGAGTGATGGGGATATGACCCATCACTTTCTATGAATTTGAGATTTGGGGCCCCAACCTTGGTTGTAGATAGTGGTCCTGTATTTAGAGGGTCTAGACTTGTGCTTGAACAACTTATTTGGTGAACATATTCATAAATATTTATCAATTAATTTTTCATCGTCATATGGTGAAAGTTATATGTAATTTTATATACATGCACATAATCAATCTTCCTAAAACATGGTTGATATTTTTGTGCCTTAGATCATTAAATGCCACAAATCGTAGTGAGATGCGCTTAGGTGTGGGTTGAGTAATTGCATTGTGGGAGAACTAATACCCATCTACACTGTATATCAAAAGAAGGAATTTGCATTGTAGAATGAATATGGGGCCATAAGAGAGGCACCATGTCACTATAATAGGGATATAAATATAAATGGGCATAAAAAATGTTAATGAAAAAATGGATACCTACAATATCTTGTGAAAGTAGGGGATTTTTAAATTGGGATGGTGTATTGGTTTTGTATTGGTAGGGGGTTAAATAAAGTGATTTTTAGAGGTATTTTCTTTAAATATGTAGTCAAATTAAGGGTATTTTTTAATATGTCATGAAAGCACATGTTATGTCAAAGGTTCATTTAGTGAAGCCCCCATATTCTATGATTGATATACTTACCTTGTGATTTGACTATGTAGCATGGACTAACGATTGATATGATTTTGTTGTCATTGTGAGAGCTAAAAAATGTGTTGGCTGATATATCTTTGATGAATATGCATGAATATGTAATAGTTATAATGATTTGATGTTTGACATATATTGATGTATAAACATGGATTGTCGTTTAACATAGCAGGTCTAGGAAGAGGCACAGACGGGACAATGAAGATACAGTGAGAGGGAATGCATCAATAACTACCCTAGAGAGAAGAACTAGAAATTATGGCCATCTCTCTTGTAGACCTTCTAGTTCCTCCATCAGAAGGCATCATCATAAGAAAAAAAGAGAAATGGACTATATGCTCAAGGAATTCAAGAAAGCCAAGACACCCACATTTGATGGAGAAATGAAGAAATTTGAAAATGCAAAAGCTTGGTTCCTTGGAATGAACAAATTCTTCAAAATCCATGACTATTCTGAGAACATGAAGGCAAAGGTAGCCACATATAGTCTGAAGGTAAAAGCAGACATATGGTTGGAATATTTGAAGAATGTCAAAGGCATGACCAAAGAGAAGATAACATGGAGTGAGTTTGAAACGAAAAATAACTTTATGACCTCAAAATGGGGAAAATTTTGAATGAATAATACATCACCAGGCTTCTAGAATTGTTGAGATATCTGCTATATTTTAAAGAGGAGAAAGAAAATTTCCAAAGATTTATCACTGGTTTACCTCTAGCATTCAAAGATTGAATTAAAATTTTGGAACCTCAAACCATAGATGATTCCATGAAGAAGTTGAAACATTGTTACGAGTAATAAAAATGAAGGCCATAATTAAAATGTGATTGGAAAGTAAAGAGCATCATGAAATACAAAAATAAATGGCCTAAGAAAATGTAGATTTTCCTGAAACTTCACAATCTCTTGCAATTTACTAAAGCAAAGGACAAGAATCTACTTCTACTTTCAACCAATGAAGGCCAATAGATTGATGAAAAAAAATGAAAAAGAAGAAGATAAATCAATGGCACATAACACAAAATGTATCTGGGGAAAGCCACTGCTCAAAACCTCACTATTTATATTGCATATATCATAAATATGAGAGAATATACAAAGCTTGTTCTCACTAGAAAAATTATGCACAAGTATGCTCAACTCTCTTAGCTCACAAGATAACTCTTGGCCAACACGTAGCCAATTCTGCAACTCTCCAATCATCTAATCTATTTCGTAATTCCTAGGATGGATAGCATGTATTTAAAGGGAATTCATGCTTCCAAAATTGTGAAATACAAACATAGGATAAATCCTTGATGCATGCATGATATTTACACTCCAGTAAATAATACCATTGATAGTACATTGTCACTGCACTCTAGTATCAACTCGGTCTTTCTATGAATTGACATGCATGAGTTTCTCATGAGGGAACATTTAGTTAACTAGAGTAGCACTAATGGATGCATTAGTGCACGAACTGACAGTTAGCCCTCTATTAGTTCCGAAATCAATTTAGAAATAATTTCACTTAACTTAACTTAACTCAGTGAACTAAGTGATCTAATTTCCAACTCAATTTAAACTCATATTGGACCCCTAAAACTTATGGAGAACATATACATGACTACAGAGACATTTCCAACTCGAAATTCCTAAGCTAATTAAGTTAATTAAAATTAATTAACTATTTACAAGTTGCTATGACAATAGAATTCGATTTTAATTCTTAGCTTACTTCAAGGTAAAATTAAACTGGAATTTCTTGTTTCCATTTCTCAAAACTCCCTCTCA
This sequence comes from Pinus taeda, assembly GCA_000404065.3. NCBI lineage: Eukaryota > Viridiplantae > Streptophyta > Pinopsida > Pinales > Pinaceae > Pinus > Pinus taeda. The sequence continues at coordinate 185,246 of APFE031591901.1, forward strand.
ACAAGAAAGGGGTTATCATCTACCCTGATCCCGTCCCTGTGAAACTTGAGTTTACATCTTGACAATGCCTTTGTCAAAATTTCAACATCTTGCTCCTCCATGGGAATGCACTCTCACAACATAATCCACCTGAATACACAATCTTTGAGATGATGATATCGGATATCAATATGCTTGGACCGATCATGAAAAACTGGATTTTTAGAGAGGTTGACACAATTTGATTATAGTAATAAATCGCAATTGGATCCATCTACTGATCAAACAAACCAACCACGATCTTCCTCATCCATATGGCCTCACATATTGCCTTACTCACAACCATGTACTCCTCCTATCGTATGGAATCCCTACCCAATTTGCATCAAAGAAGCCTTGAAGCTTCATCCCCTCTATCCGTCTGTACCATAATCAATATTGAGATGTTCCCCTGAGGTATCTCAACACATGCTTTGTCGTCTTCCAATACAACTTGGTAGGCCATTTCTTGATTAAGCTGGTTAACTATACATCACATATCCAGTTGTGGGCTCACCAAGTACATGAGTGAACCCACAAGTTGCCTATAAATAGTAGCTTCCACTACTTCCCTTTAAGTAGCATCCTCCTTCCTCTAGTTACCCGCTATAGGAGTCTCCATGGGTTTGTTGCTATCCATGTGGAATCTCTTGAGTATCTTGTTGGCATACCTTTTGTGAGACATAAAAAACTCCCCATATCCCTGTCATACCTCCATGCCAAGAAAGTAATGCATGAGCCCCATGTCCTTCATCTCAAACTCTCTTGCAAGGTCCTCCTTACAAGACTGGATCAGGTGATCATCAGCTGTTAGTATGAGATCATCAACATAAAGTACAATGATCAACAATTTACCTTCCACCACTATGTGGTATAGGTTCACATTTGCTTCACTCTTTGTGAAGCCCAACCCAGTGAAGTAGCTATCTATTTCGGTGTACCAAGCACGGGGTGCTTGCTTCTGCCCATACAACGCTCTCTTGATTCACACGGATGCGACTCATGGTTAAAGGTATAAAAAACTTCAGGCTTCTCTATGTACACCTCTTCCTCAGTCATTCCATTAAGGAAGTTTTTCTTCACATCCATCTCATGTATCTTCCAAACCATCTGTGTTGCTAGTGCCAATATAGATCTGATTGACAAGTACCTTGCAATAAGAGCAAAGGTCTCATCATATTCATTCCCCTACTTGTGAAAAGCCATGGGCCACAAATCTAGCCTTATGCTTCTCCACACTACCATTTTTAGCTTGCTTTACCTTGTAAAGCCAACGGGAGCTCACCACTAACTTATCCTTCGGTCTTGGGACCACATCCCAAACACTGTTACGAACTGTGGAGTCATGCTCCTACACCATGGCATCACACCAAATATGTTGTTGCACTGCTTCCTTAAAGGAAGATGGTTGTTAGGTCCCTATACTACTAGTGTAACCCCTTATTGTTATTAGTACAACCCCCTTATTATATTGTTATTCCCATGTAGTCCCCATATTTTTATTATTGTGCCCCATAGTAGCCCACTATTGTTATTATTGTGCCCTTACATTATTATTGTTATGTCGGCTTTGATTATATTATGACCCCTTAGACTCCTATATATAGAAAGGAGGTATTGTCATTTTTATCATCGAAGAATTGTTCATTTGTGTAATGTGAAGGAGGTTTCCCCCTCGAAGAGGCTTATTTCTAAGGATTTGATCTATGTTTTCTATCTTTTTGTGGGCTGGTTTCATAACATTTGGTATCAGAGCTTTGGATTCTAGGGTTTTACTGCTCCGAATAGATCATCGTGGCATTTTCGCTATACCTTTTTTTTCTGCAACTTTTCAAAAGCGAAGCAAAAAACCTATTTGAGACAAAATCGCGCTCAAACTCGGGTCCAAATTTCAGAGCTTTACGCGCTATAATTGTGGAGATATGATTTGAGGAAGTTGGTCTTTTTGCAGACTCCTAAATTACATTCCAAACAGGTGACCTTGGGAAAATACTCGTAACTTTTGTCTTGAGCGTCAGATTGAAATTTCGTAAGAAGTTACAGAAAGAGGATGGACTATAGTTTCCTATGTATATTTCTCAGATCCTAAGGTGAAAACAATGACACGTGGAACTTCATACAATTTCACTCTTCTGAAAAGGTATATAATTAGGTCATCTTGGGAGATTATGCATAACTCTTTCTTGGAGAATCTAAATTCAATCAGACTGGTGGCATTGGAAAGAGGATGCAGAGGGTTACTATAGGTCACAATCTTAGAACTTAAAGATCTAAAAGTACAAAGTTACAGTCGTTTCAAGATCGAGCTCCTAAAATCAAGAAAAAGCAAGATGAGGAAGTTTGATGGCAAGGATCCGGAAAATTGGATACTACAGATGGAGAAACATTTTGATCTACATGGTGTACCACTATTACAAAAGGTATGTATTTCATCTTCATATTTAGAACAAGATCAATTTTTATGGTATAAAGGGATTTGTTCTTGTAAACAACTTGTTATGTGGTCCATTTTCACGGAGGAAATTGTAGCACATTATGAGAATACAAAGAGAAACACCTTCTTTAGAGAAACAACACAACAATTGGAAGAAAAAAGAGAAAAAGGGCTTTATTAAAAAGTGAAAAGAAAAATTATGGCAACAAGGAATTCTACCCCTCACAACTATAAATATGGAAGTGTTGTTTCTCTTAGCATTCCACAACCTACAAGGGTTACACCACAACAATTGGAAGAAAAAAGAGAAAAAGGGCTTTGTTACAATTGTGATAGAAAATGCACTAAAGGTCATAAGTGTGCTGAGAAGAAATTATTCTACATAGAGTATGAAGAGGAGGAAGAAAAGGATCAAGAAACATCAAAAGAAGAGGATATACCCTAGGACCCAACCCCAGAGAAAGATGAAATGAATCTGACCATATCTTGTAAAGCATTGGAAAGAATTACCACTCCTCAAACTATCAAGATAGAAGGACATATCAAGAAGAAAAAGGTAAGAGTGTTGATTGATTTGGGTAGTACCCATAATTTTATTGATTGTAAGAGAGATAAGGAATTGAATTTCTTCCTATATCTAGCACTGAAGTGTCAAGTGATGGTTGCAAGTGGAGGAACCATAAATTGCTCTGGAAAGTGCCATAATATCAAGCTATCCATGGAGAATATGTATTGAATATCCCAATGCTTTCCATTCCAATGGGTGGTTCTGATGTTTTACTAGGAGTCTATTGGCTACAATCTTTGGGTATGATAGCTTTTAATTTTCAAGAACTTTTCTTGAAATTTTTTTGGGAAGGAAAGGAAGTTGAATTGAGGGGTATCAAAGGAAAACCTGGAAAGATAATCAACTCTAACAACATGAAAAAGCTTCTAAATAAATAACAACAGGGTGTAATTACACAATTATTTTCACTAGAGGATCCCACATCAAATAATGTATTTCTCCAGATCTCCAAAATGTTTTGGACAATCATTCCAAGGTATTTGAGACTCCCAAAGGCCTCCCAACTATTCGTGATCATGATCATGCTATTCATTTGATTCCACGAAGTGTTCCTCCAAACATTAGGCCTTACATATATCCATATCCCCAAAGGACTGGGAACTCATTCAAAAGTTGTAGAAGATCCTAGTTCAAACAATATTGTGAGAACTTGACAAGGAAGGAAAAATCATATTGGAACCTGAAGCAGTCACAAAACCGAGAAATCAAAAGCTACGAAATAGATCAATTTCATCGTATCTCAACAAGTGGAAGAACTTACCCACTGAAGATTCCACATGGGAGGACAAGAATTTATATAGAATCATCTAGAACTACTCAAGCATTGAGGACAACACTTTTTGAAGGAGAGGGGCATGTTAGGTCCCTATACTACTAGTGTAACCCCTTATTGTTATTATTACAACCCCCTATTATATAATTGTGCCCATGTAGTCCCCATATTGTTATTATTGTGCCCTTACATTATTATTGTTATGTTGGCTCTGATTATATTATGACCCCTTAGACTCCTGTATACAGAAAGGAGGTCTTATCATTTGTACCATCGAGGAGTTGTTCATTTGTGTAATGTAAAGGAGGTTTCCCCCTCGAAGAGGCTTATTTCTAAGGTGTTTATCTATGTTTTCTATCTTTTTTTGAGCTGGTTTCATAACAATGGCTCTATCACAACACATCCAAGTGTACCAAGCCTCTCTGGTGCACTTTCTTCCCTATCTGGAAGACTTTGCCTGAGTGGATGTCTCTACTCCCAGATCCTCTGCTTGTGGATGCTCCACATCAATTTGAGGCTCCTCAACCGTAGGAGATAAAAGCTCCTCATCTGCATGTAGATGAAGCTCCCTCTCAAGGGAAACTCGCATGGCCTTCTCCTCGTCGAATAAGACATCCCTGTGAACCACTGTCATCCTACTAGTAGGAAAGTACACCCAATAGTTGTGAGGTATATTAGTGTACCCAAAAAATATCGCCAACTCTGATGTCAGCTCAAGTTTCTTCCTTGCATCTTTGGTCACATGGAATTATACCAATGACCAAAAAATACTGAAGTGACCAACATTTGGTCTCTTACTGGTATAAGCCTCCTCTAGTTTCTTCATCTCAAGTATCCAATGTGAGCTACGATTCTGAACATAAATTGTTGTGTTGCATGCCCCAACCCACAAGTGTAGTGGTAGGCCCTGATCATGTAACATCTCCCTCGCTACCCCTACTATGATTCTGTTCTTCCTCTTGGCCACCCCATTCTGTTGAGGGTTATGGGGTGGCATCAACTCCTGTTTAATCCCTTCTACTGGACAAAATTTTTTAAAGTCATTTGAGACATACTCACCACCATTATCAATCCATAGAGCTTTAACCTTCTTGCCCAACTATTTCTCCACCAATGTTTTAAACTCACAAAACGTTGTAAAAGTTTGATCCTTTTTCTGCATGAAAAATATCCAACATTTACGAGAATGGTCATCAACAAATATAGAATAATAACTGTGTTTTGCTGTGGATACTGTCGAGAATGGTCCACACACATATGAATGGACTCACTCTAGAATAGCCTCTGCTCAACTGTCTCTGTCATGAAATGAAGACTTGGTGTATTTTTCCAAAGTACCCCCCTTACATGTATCAACTTGCTCAAGCGTACCTTTGGTAAGACTAGTATAGATCTATTGCAATATCTTCAAATCCCCATGATGCAAGTGGCCGAATCGTCTGTGCCACAACTTGCCAATATCTCATCTTTGCACCCTTTCTTCTTTTTTGCTCAAAGTAACACACTCCTCTACCTCCAGCTTAAAGAGATTCTTCACTTGAATCCCTATCTTCTTTACTTGACCCATGGCTATGTGTCGAAGGATCACCTTTCCTTTCGAGAATATCACATCATACCTCTATCCTCAAGAATGGAAATGGATACCAAGTTCTTCTTCAGCCCAGGCACATACATAACATTCTTCAAGGTGAGTGGAGCCCTGTGCTCCCTTTGAAAAGTAATCATGCCCAATTGGTAACACTATACTTCTCGTAGTCACCCAGCTTGATATGCATCTCGAGATCTTTCTCCTCCAAGTCATTGAATAACTCTTTGTTGCCAATCATGTGGAATGAAGCTCCACTGTCTAAGTACCATGGACTTCCCATCATTGATGACACCATGCATGCAATGAGGGAAATTTTCAATTCAAATTGAGAGGCCAAAGCCTCACCTGCCACTCCTCTTTAGGACTTCTTCTTGGACTTCTTGAGTGGACAATTTGTAACAAAATGGCCTAGCTCATGACAATGAAATCATTGTACTTCCATCATGTCTTTCTTCTTACCTCCATGATAATAATATTATATGGAATGGTAAGCTTTCCCTTTCCCCTTCTTCGCTTTAATCTCTAAGGCACAATTCTCTTCATCATCAGTCATTAATGAAGAGCCATCCCTAGTGTTCGTCCTGATCTCCTCCTACATCAAATCCAACCACAATCGTTCCCAATCTGGAAACTTCTCTTGACCATTGACAGAGTCCTGATAACTATGACAACTCTTTGGGAGTCCTAGAAGTGAAATAATCACCATATCATCCATGGAAACTGTGATTCCAACACCTCCAAGTTCATCACAACATTGAGTGAACTTGGTCAAGTATTTTTGAATAGTCTCACCTTTCTCCATTTTGATTTTTTGAAGTTTTTCCTTTAGTGCCAATTTCCTTTGGTCATTGTTGTTATGATAGAATTCTGTCAATGTTTTCCACATAGCATATATACTTTCCTTTCCATGGAGACTCAAGACAGTGTGGTCTCGAACTCCCTCAAGAATTATCCGCCTCGCCTTCGCCACACACTTCATCCATTCAGCCAAATTTTGTGCATCCAATGTTTCTGGCTTAGGAATTTATTGATCAATGAATTCCTTCAAGCCAGTATCCTTTAGCATAGTGTTGTAGCTATGATACCAATTGTTATAGATAGAACCCAGAAATATAGCTCTGATACCAATTGTTATAGATATAACCCAAAAATATAGCTCTGATACCACTTGCTATATATCTGACCCAGAATATATGAGAATATAAATAAACCCAAGAAATGATAAGATCTGAATATAGAAATACTTCTTTATTGATATCAAACCCTTATGGTAGGGCAACACCATACATTCACTCCTTAAGGAAGGAGAACACTCCACAAGCCATATGCTTGTTCATACAATAATCCTTGACAAAATTCCTTGACATCCTCCATGTAGAGTCTCTAGCCTCTATATAGGCCTCATACATGCAATACCATGGATCATTACAATGGTTCCCTCATACCATCCACTAATACCATCGGCCCATTACATTATTACTAACTACTTGTGGTCCCTTACATGATATGGGTTAACCACCTTATTTATTACTATGGCCCATCCCATTATTACATTATTACCTTGGGTACCTCCCTTGGTACCCCATATTATCCCCCCTAGGTATATAACATTCCACCCCCCTGAGCATGTTTCGTCCCCGAAACATGGGAAGAACACAAATAATAAGATCTACTCAAAAGAGTACTCCACTGATACCATGCATGTGCATCTAGCCATCCAAGAGAAAGGTGAACCCTCGATCTCGCTGGTGCCTCACTCACTTGAGATGGAAGTTGACCGTGGTAGCTCTTTTGTGTTAATGTGTAGTAGGTGGATCGTCGCTCCTCACTATCCGTCATACGAGGGTTGTTGTCCTCATGGCTAATTGGTTGCCATCTTGTTGGTTGTTTTCTTGCGAGGTGATGTGGGTGATGATATGTTGAGGTTTTAACCCATGGTGTCTTTTTCTTTAATACACCCTGTTGTGTTGCCTGTTGTGGTGTCTTTTTTTTTCAATATGACTTCAACCACTGAACCCTCATCAAATGTGTCAGCACCTGTTACCTTTTCGGCTTCAGCCTCTGTTTGTGTTTGATTGTCAACCATCAACTGCTCATCATCTGATATGTCAGTCCCTGGAACCTCTTCTGCGTCAACCTCCATGGACTCTACCTGTTTATTGATGGAAATATCCTATAATGTAATTTTCTTCTTTTTATACCAGAGCTTCAGGAATTTCTTCTGCACATTAATATTTATAGTACCCATTGATTCCATCCACGGGTATCCCAAAACAACATCCATATTATCTGTCTTTGAAGTATAAAAATCACCATGCAACACATACTTATCCATAGAAATCTTCAAATCCTTATACACTTGGGCATTCTCATCATTCACCTGTGTATTTTCAATGTGTTTTGCTGGAACTTGCAATTATTTTGCCAAATTAACATTGATAAAATTATGTTTGCAACTAGGATTTATAGACACAACGATCTTCTCCTTCTGAATCAACCCATGAACCTGCAATAAGGATATACCAGTAGGAAATAACTCCACATGTTTCCCCTTATCTTGTTTTCTAGCCCGAGACCGTTTGTCCATAAGGAGTTTTTTCATTTCTTCATCCAAGAAATTGGCCAAGTTAATGATGTCCAGTGATTTCCACCATATGGAGGCCTCTTCTTTCAAAAAAAGTGGTACCATATAATTCCATCTCTCCCCAAATATGTTCTTTAGATTTTGTATGAATTCTTCAATAGTAGACTATCATCTTTTCCAGTAAACTTTTCCATGAAGAGGGTTTGAGAAAAAAAAATTCGCTTACTTGGCGAAAATTTGAGAGGGCCACAATTCCTTCAATATTGCTCAGAATCACTATTATGACCTGTTTTTGGAAATGGAACAACAATTCTGCATCTACTCATGTGATAGAAATTCTGATCCAGGTACTAGAATTTCAGATCTGTGCTGCAACTCTCCCGCCGTCACCAAAATTTCTGCAAAAAAGAGCTGATTTTATTGATCAAACCCTTAAGGTAGGGCAACACCATACATTCACTCCTTAAGGAAGGAAAACACTCCACAAGCGATATGCTTGTTCATACAATAATCCTTCACAATATTTCTTGACGTGGAGTCTCTAGCCTCTATATAGGCCTCATACATACAATACCATGGATCATTACCATGGTTCCCTCATACCATCAACTAATACCATGGGCCCATTACATTATTACTAATTACTTGTGGTCCCTTACATGATATGGGTTAACCACCTTATTTATTACTATGGCACATCCCATTATTACATTAATACCTTGGGTACCTCCCTTGGTACACCGTATTATCCCCCTAGGTATATAACACATAGCCTCCATTTTGTACCTCCAAGCTATAAAATTCGAGCTTCATCCCAAGGCATACTTGAGCCGCAAACCATAGAACGCCATATGCCAATCCTAAAGTATGTATTGCAAATTCAAATTTCACCTATAACCTTGAACTCAAAACTTCAAAATATCCTCTAATATATTGTTCTTAGCTCTGATACCATGTAGATTTTCTTGAAGATTCACAAGCTCATGCAAGTTACTAAAGCACAGGACAAGAATCTACATCTACTTTCAACTATCGGAAGCCAATAGATCGATGAAAACAATATGAACAAGAAGAAGATAAATCAATGGCACATAACACAAGATGTATCTGGGGAAAGCCATTGTCAAAACCCTTCTATCTATATTGCATATATCAGAAATATGAGTGGATATACAAATATTGTTCTCACTAGAACAATTCCGCACCAGTATGCTCAACTCTCTCAGCTCACAAGATAGCTCTTGGCCAACACTTAGCCATTTCTGCACCTCTCCAAGCCTCTAATCTCTTTCGTAATTCCTAGGATGAATAGCCTGTATTTAAAGGGAATTCATGCTTCCAAAATTGTGCAATCCAAACATAGGATCAATCTCTGATGCATGCATGATATTTACACTCCAGTAAATAATACTTTTGATAGTACACTGTCCCTGCACTCTAGTTACAACTGGGTCTTTCTCTGAACTGACATGCATGAGTTTCTCATGAGGGAATATTCAATTAACTGGAGTAGCACTAGTGGATGCATTAGTGCACCAACTATCTGTTAGTCCTCTATTAGTTCCAAAAAATATTACAACTAATATAACTTAACTTAACTCATTAAACTAAGTGGTCTAATTTCCAACTCAATTTAAACTCATACTGGACCCCTAAAACTTAGGGAGAACATATACATGACTACAAAAGGACTTCAAAATCGAAATTCCTAAGCTAATTAAGTTAATTAAACTTAATTAACTATTTACAAGTTTCTATGAGAATAGAATTCGATTTTAATTCTCAGTTTAATTCAAGGACAAAAACTAGAATTTATTGTTTCCATTTCTCAACAGAAAACACCAGACAAGAAATAAGGTATGGGCACAATCAATGAAGATCGACCACAACCAAAATTTGGTTCAAATAATAAAGGTCGTGTGCACCAAATTGTAGGAGAGAAAATCATATCTAAGGTCAAAGAACCATTGTGTTTCTATACATGTGGAGAGAACCATTGTAAAAGGGATTGCCCACATCTGAAAAATGTAGATCCACAAATTTATAGCGCACAGGAATCTCGCATTATGGGAGATATAGAAAAAATATTTTCAATAATATATGCAGTTGTGGATAATCAATAGAAAAATCACCAAGCATCCATAATTGAGATGTAAGGTAATCTATCAATCAAGTTATTTTTTTTAATTAACCCCAATTCTACCTATAGTTATATCATCCCAGAGCTCGTGGAAACATGGCACTAGTTGGCCAAGGAATGCATGCAGAACCATGGTGTTATAGACATATTTGGGCACTACAACCCCAATCACATATGTCCATAAACCAAGGGCTTCTGAGTCCCTAAAAGTGTTTTTCATGCCCTAAAGGAACAAGTTCAACTGATTACATCATCTCCCAGAAGTTCTCCACAGAAAACTGCTCAGAACTGGTCAAACTAGACCATACAGACTGCTCAGTGCAGAGGGTGCGATGCATATCACCTGCTTAGTGTAAAACGTGTGATGCATACTGAAAAGCCCTTCTGTAGGGTGTTATGGGCGAGAGTAGACAAATGGCAGAGACAGTTTGCAAGGTGGATGATCATGGAATCTTTCAGAAACTTATCCTGTGACACTTGCCTCTCTGAATTCACCCAAGGATGAGTAAGAGATCATCAATCTCCAAGTGGAATCAAGGACTATCAAAGAGAAGACACTAATCAAAATCCCAGAAGCTGACTCGCCCCCTACAATCATCTATATATGGATCCCTCATCCCAGAGATCTAGAGGCTGGAATATTGTATCTTATAATGAAGTTCTGTTGGTTTCCTGGTGGAATATCATAGTGTTGGGTGATCTAAGCTTTTCATGAGGTAAAGAAGGGCTTTCATGCTGGGAGGATGATGCTAGGTCAGATCAATGGGTTGTAATCCTCTCTTCTAATCTCTATATCAATAAAGCTATTCAAGTTTTTCTCCACATTCTTGTATGTTTGCTAATATATGCATGTATGTGGTCAATATATATCTGGTCCTATATTGTCTATGGTTGTAGATCTTTGCACTTTGAAGGTATTATGTTGCTTTGACTTTACAGGTACTATTTGAAGTGGAGTGGTCAAGGGAAGAGCGGCAAAGATCTGTCAAAGGGGAGAAGGAACAAGCAGAGAACCAAGTGAAAGATCGAGGTTGGTATTGTTTGCTCTTCTCCTATCTATTTCTTGTAAAGGAAAATGAAAGTAACTTTAATCTGTTTGTTTCTAAGATAGCTACCCGTCTTAGTGGGACTAGCAGCTCTGCATAGACACTTGATTTCCCGATAACAAAATGGCGACTCCGCTGGGGAGTGACTAGTTTGTTTGCTTGTCTATATTTGTTTGCTTTATAAACTTATAGATGGAACCTGAAGTCAAGCCAGCTAGCCTTCGAACTACATTTTCTATGCAAGTGCAAAGTAGATCAATGTTGCTTCAGTCTATCTCTAGGTTTTGTTTATAAACTGAACAATTGATTTGCAAACATTCTAATTGCCCTGGTGGTGGCTTAAGTAGCCTCATTAGATCAGCCCTCGTGTTTTGCATTTACTGACTATCATTTGCTCGGCCTAAATCCCTGAACTAAACTGCAAATTGTGACCTAGAACCAAGTTGAAAGTCTCTTCCTTGAACCATCGCACCTTCTCCTATTGGGAATCTGGATGCATCGCACCTCCTGTGTGCAGTAGGTGAGATGCATCACACTTTCCCTGTGTTACAAGTGCGATGATCAGATAAGACCTCTTTTGCTTCCACATTTTGGTTTTTTGTTCATTCTCTTCAGCTTTATTCAGGAGTTGTTGTCTGTGATCAGTATACCTCTATGGAAACTCCCTTCCTTTGGATGATTCAGCCTCCATAGTACAAAGAACTGTAAATGTTTTTATGTATTGTTCGCCATTTATGGTCCTCTTTTACAAAGAAGTAGCATAATCAAGCTATCGTCTTTTGATTTGAAAGTGTCGCAAGTGTCGCTTTTAGTCAAAGAAAAGAATGCTATTGTTCTTGATGGTCGATTACACTGTTACTCTTGTATTTGATTTGAATTAATAGTTTTTCAAGTGTCGAAAGTAGTTTTCAATTCAAAATCACAAAGTGTCATCATTATCTTCCTTTCATTTTTTGAAAAGAAAATCGTTAGTACTGTCACTTGAAATGATTCAAATTTGTACTTAGCATTTTTTTTGTCATTCACAAATTAAGAAAGCAAAAACAAATACATGCACGTGCATTTGCATTTAGATTACTTGTTGATTTTGATTTAGGACAGTGCATCTAGTGTGTGCTCTCTGCTCTTTGTTGAAAGAATTCTGCTTCTCTTTCCTTAGTAGCTAGGATTTTCATTGCAAAAAGAAGATTAAGTGATCGTTTATCATCTTAGATTGCATTTCAGGAATTGTATATCTATATCACATGGTGAACCTGAAAGGAAAACTTCTTAAGAAATATCAACTGTAAAATCAATTCAATGAACATTAAAAATGCTTTGGAACCTAACGCACAACATTTAGAAGTCTAGGCTAGAGACATATTCCAACGTTGTAAAGCTTGGTAATTATCGCTTTCATTGTTGGCAAGGTGATTCCTCCTATTTGAGATGACAAGTGCCAGTATGGACTTGTGCTCCCACGTACCGTCGAGTATATATTGGGAGACCACAATAGGCTATATCCTTTATCCTTAGGAAGCCGTGTTTGCTGCCCTATTGATCCCAATGCACAGAACACAACATTTAGGAAGATTGACTGTCGTACCATAAAAAGTATTCTGTAGTTTTGCAATTGGTTTGGTAATCCCTCTGTCTAGAATTCTAGAGTAGTCTCTTTCATTCATTTTCAGACTCCTTAAAGGAAAAGGTCCATCTGAGCACTTGTCACTTCAGCCTCAAAAAAATCAAAGGCAACTAGAGTCATCTTTTTCCTTTTTATCGACTCTTAAAAATTGAAAAAGCAAGTTGTGTCAAAGTGTCTAAAATTTATTTTAATTGGAATAACGTCACTGTTCCCTCATTGATCTTAGGTTGAGAAAAATGGAGTCCACCAACCAAGGATTTCCCCTTGGAGGAAATCCTAGTCCTTTTTCCTCTTGGGGAGATGTTGGTGCACCTCATATGGCCACATTGTCCCTCCCAAGACTAACAATTGGCTTGCCCATATGGCTCTTATTGACCTCTGTCGTTCAAACCATCGTGTTTCCTGAGCAATCAAGTCAGCAGCTAGATGATACTAGAGTTATCTCCCAACCTTCTGCTTCGCTTGTTTCTCCCTCCCCTCCTTCCTGTTCACTTGGTAAAGTTGGTGAAGCTAAAGACTAGGTAACTGAGAAGAAGAAGGAAGAGAAGAAGAAAGAAAAGAAGAAGAAGGAGCCAAAGGCAAAAAGGGGCAACCATGCATCATCTAGAGAAAATCCACACACTACACCGTCCAAGCCTAAATCTCCATGTGTCATTTGCAAAGGAGACCACTATCATCGAGATTGTCCTTGCATCCCTTGGATCTTAAGGGACTGGTCTCCTCGTTTGCACAATTTGGTGTCATCAACCTTTGATGTTCATGTTGAAAGAACACCGTCAACTAATGAAAACGAAGTCTCTGGACAGAAAGAAAAATGTAAATTCCCTTGTAGATTGTGCAAAGGAAATCATGCCATCCACCGTTGTCCCTTCCTAGATGAAGCTAAAAGAGTCTTGGATAACCGTCCTGTTTCACCGCTACGGCTTCCTCCTGGGTACAAGAAACTCTTGCCGAGTCCATCACTAGTTGAAAATCTGACTGACACACCCTTGTGGTCATTCAAAGAATCTATCATTGAAGATAAACCCTCTGATTCTGCACCAGACTAAAGTCAAAAGGTTGAGGCGGCAGTCGACCCGGTCTTGTCTCCGGAAGGTCCGTCTTCAAATGATACAGTCACCGAAGAGAATGAGAATGACACCGTTCAAATTCTTTTCGTAAACACAAACTCTGATGAAAATGGGGGCATTCTACCCGTTCCTTTACCACAGGAAGAAATTTCATCAGAGTCATATCCAGCCATCTATTCAGTCCCATCTCCAAGCAAACTAGTTGTTTCCTTCGATTGGAATCTACTAGGCAGACCCCGTCTACCGTCTAATGTACCATTCTGAATCATTGTACAAGCTTATAGAATGGTCATGGTCGATACTATCATAGATGAAGGGGCTTCTGTGAGTATCCTTTCCTTGACTACTTGGAAAGCGCTTGGTTCGCCATCGCTTCTGCCTGAGATGAGAAATTTGACAGGCTTTGACAAAGGAACCAGTCGACCGTTAGGGATCCTTCCGAATTTACCTATAACTTTGAGAGGGAAAACCATATATCTGAACGTAATGGTAGTCCAAGGACCTTTAGATTACAATCTACTCCTTGGGCGTGACTATATTTATTGCATGGGAGCCATTGTCTCCTCACTCTTTCGAGTAATGTGTTTTCCGCGTGAAGGCAGAGTAGTCCAGCTCATAGACTAGCTTTCGTTCCCCGGCTCACACATAGCTAATAGTCAAATTCCATCCCTAAATGGTCTTTTCAAGCAAGGAATGTCTCATCAATCTCCAGTCTATCCACCTAAAGAACGCAAGTAATTCGGGGGTCGTGATTGAAACCCATGGGGCATGCACCCTGGTCTACTTCAGTAGGAAAACTTTGGGTATAGGGTAGGTTTACGTGAAGGATATATGACTAGTCTAACACACCCATCCATTTAGGAAGATGGGATTAGACTGGAATAAGTTACCTCCGTTAGAAGGTAGGCCTTTCTTGATAGAACAAATGTTTTGTCTGCAAATTGAAGGGTAACCTCGAAACTCTACTTCACTATACCTGGGGGCATGCAAACCTTTTTGCAAGTGAAGAGTGACCATTTATTCTTAGTTTGTAGATCCTAAAACCCTTTAAACTCGTAGGATTGGTTGTTCCTAGCTTGCATAATGAAAGGATATGGAGCATAGTTTCGAATGGTGCAAGCTCCTTAAAAATTGAACCTATCGATGAGATATCCTTATTATACGACTAGCATGAGCAGTTTTTATGCGAATTTCAAGCTTGTTAAAAATTAAACCTAAGCAATGAGAAAATGTTCCCCCAAAGTTTAAGCTCATTAAAAAATGAACCAACCTCTGGTAAATAACCATTGCGAATGCATTATTATCAGCTTCTGAGCCCTGTTCGTGTTCTTGCCATCACCTCCACTCTATTTAGCAAATCATACGCCTCGATTTGATTGTTTACCATTTTGAGGAACAAATGTGAAGAGTGATTCTGTTAGCCATCCTTGTGACACTGTCGTGATTGGAAAATTCCAAACCTTACCTGGAATTAGCAGCTACCTGAAAATATCACTCGTTCCTCAAAAACGAGTCTCCTTTAAGCTCTTTTCACCTGACTCGTAAAATATGAAAAGATTGTCGAGCAGTTGGCCTCTCCAGCTCGTTAAAGCTACTAGGAGTGTTATCCCTCCTCTAGATTTTAATATTTTTGGACCTGAGGGATTATTACACAAAAAGATAGAGTGCTTGTCTTGTTCATCTTGTTAAAACTATCAAAAATTCATCCATTTCGTATTATTTTATACTTTTTCGGACTTAAGGGATTATATGACAAAAAAGGATTACTGGATTTTACTTTTCGTCCCTTTTCAAACTCTCTAAAATTGAAAAAGGACCGAGTTGTCTTTATCGTTAAACTCGTTAAAACCAATAGCGACAAACTTGTCCATAGAGACAAGAATGAGTTTCACTATCACTATGCTCGTTAAAACATAGCGACGGGTTTGCCCGAAGGGAAAATTATAGAAAAAGAATATGTTATCCTCCTCAAGCTTGATAAAAATAAAGAGGTACTAGTCAGCAATGACTGGGGAAAATTGGGAAGAAAACTTGAAGAAACTTTATTGGTAGCGAGTCGCTCTTGAACATGAC
>APFE031591907.1:0-16902 GCA_000404065.3 Pinus taeda
TCGATTAGAATTTTGAAAACTTTGAATTACTACCAAATAATTGGAGTAAATGATTTCACTCTCTCTGTTTTTACCTCTGCAAAAATGTTGGATTTGGAAGAGATAAACATGACTGAAGGTGTTCAAATATTTTTAGTCTCTTTAAGAATTCCTGACTTATTTGAAGAACTTGAAGCAGCCTTTCTACAAAGACCTGATGAAAATTATGCTGCGACTGATTCTTTCCCATAATATGAGTTGTTTCAGCCTTTTGCTGACTGGGAAATCAAAAATGGGAGATGTCATAAAAATATGTGTGTAAGATCATCTCAATGTGTTGAAAGAACACTGTAGTATTTAAGAACATTTTCGGCACCTTGGGATCATCACAGTTTGGAATTCAGAAATTCAGTCGAACCAAATCACTTTGCTCAATTGTTTAGTACAGAAAGACTTGATGAACCACAGATAGCAAATAATCCAAATGAAATTAAAAGAATCACAGGATGGCTTAAAGAATTTCCTAAATTAACATTGCAAGAAAAACTGTCTTTAATCATAACTTTAGACAGATTATAAGGAAAAAAGGCCACTTTCGATATTTGGATAAATCAGAAAGGCCTTGTGACCTTAAGCATCCTACATGGTAACTGGAATGAAGATGTTGCCTATTTAATAAATTTGCTACTGTCTAATCATATTTGTTCATCAATGGTGCTCACCAGAGGCTGGCAGAAGCAATATGATCTAAGTCAATATTGCAAGCTTTGGGTTCAGTATTGTATCGAAAGATCGGTAAGTATGTTTCAGATTTTCAAATGGGAACTACTTGACGGTGTTGAATTATCTGTTCAAAATCTGCCTGATTTCCGATCAAGAAGAACAGATCCCTTTTTAGGTATTGAAATAGATCTGATGGCCTATATTAACCGATGGACAAAAAAGGATACTGAGTATCTGTTTCCTCAAAAAAATCTTTATATGACGACATATACAATAAAATTCAATACAGGACAATCTTCACGTGCTCCACCCAGATCAGAATCTACTGTAACCATGGCCATCAATAAAGGAAAAGAAAAAGTGATTGAAGATGCTCCAGAAAAGGACACTATATATGTTGACACGTATCAAGATGCGCAAGCCAATAATCTTGATTGGGAACAAAGGCACCTTGACATATTAGAGGAACAGTATTATGACAACAGGTCTTCATCAGAATTTGATCCAGGTTCGGATATCGAAAGTGACAGAAGTCCTATCGGACCGTGGTAGTGCGTTTGCTTTTGTTTATGCAGTTTCTTTTTGAGTCTATTATTGTACTCGAGAAATATTGGGTAGACACCGTCCAGACTAAATAATGTCGGACAAGGATCCCCAAGATTCTCTCTGTCTAGTTTAGTTTGTTATAAGTAGCAGTATGTAGGGAGAGAGAGGCATCAAAGGCAGCTTGCTTACCTTGGTGTCTTGTGAGTTCTTTGTGTGTGTATCCAGTGATTAGAGAGGTTCTGCTCTACTCTGAAGCATAATATGGTATTTACAAATTTTAATTGATTAATATTGAAGCCTACTGGGCTGCCTGACTGAGGTCAATTCTTTTAAGATCATCGTGGTAGAAGACTATAAGGCGAGTTGAGAAAGAGAAGAAGTCACGTATATGTCCTTGCATGTCTTGTGGATGAGTTGAAGAAAGGTCAGCACACCTCTTCAGTTATCAAGTAAGTACTGAGTCCACATTGGGTTAGCTCCTTTATTTTGTCATGGAATAAATGCACCATGCATTGCAGAATTGTTTGACACTCGCCACCAGATATATGATAATGCAAGAATTGGAACTATAATTGGAAATCTATCATCTGGTTGTCAATATGGAACCATTTATCCTGACTATGCAGTTAGTTTAAGTGATGTCCATTTAAAGGATTTTTGGAAAATGCTGATATGAGTTCAAGGTGTGTCCACGGCTGATGATAGTGAGTATTTATCTGTAATTGCCCAAGCGTCCTTCCAATTGACTAATACAGTCCACCCCAAGCTGAAGCAACCTGTTCTAAGAGATTGTGTAATAGTAGGAATATCAAATGCCCAAGTTGAAGGAGTGTTGTATGATCCAACTGAATTACTTGGTAATTGGTATTTCCAATACAAATCTATTTCAGATACAAAAAGGTTTGGTCCAAAGCTTAAAAGAGTCGCAATAGATAATGGACATGTCAAGATAATACCTGCTCAGTCTAAAGTACAGAAGCCTACTGCTAGGCCGCGAAAACATGTCTATCTGATAATACCATCAGAAGAAGCCTCCTCATCCAAAGCAATTAACATTCCTACAATTGATGAAATTGCATCCGAACCTCAGTTGTCCCCAACTGAATTGTATATACCTGAGTCCAAGCCGTTTTTACCATCTGTAAATAAAATGTACCGTTTGTCAAGTTCTAGATTTTAGCCTGCCGAAGAATGGCAGTATGCAAACCGTCGTTTTGTCAAAGGAGGAAAATGGCCTCCTAAAACAAAATTATGTACAACATCCTCTTCTTCTAGACAACCTGCAACCCGAGTTGATTGTGCTCCACTTATAGAACACAATGCCCAGAACCCAACTGAGTTAGATCAGACATATCAAATCGGGAATTACTTAACCACTTGGTGTTCGCATGCAGAAGAAGTCCTAGATGACTTAGGCAATCAAAGTGAATTAATTTTGGAAAATCTAAAGCTGTTGGATGATGAACAACAAGAAGAAAAACAAAGGAAACAAGCCAAGTTGCAGAAGAAGAAAGAAAGAAAAAGAAGAGAATCAAAACCACCTACTTTTTCTAGATCGATGCATGTACCTAAGGTAGAAGAGACAAAAACAGATTCAAATGAGGGAGAGGAAGAATCAAATCGTAAAGTTGATTTAAGAATGGCAGCTAAAACAATTAAAATTCCAAAGTCCAAAAATGAACTAGCTACTCTTGAAAATGCTGCTACAAAGTTTCCATCATTTATTAGACCCTCATTGCAAAGAGCAAATGTTTTTAAAGAAGTGCCAAAATTTCCAAGAATTGAACAAGATTTATTTGCGGCCAATTCTTCTGGTTATGTGCTTGATTTAGATAACTCATCAATTCCAACAGAATCCATCAGAATTTGGATAGGTGCTCTCTATCAAATGCAAGTGGTATCAAAATTGGATAATTACTCTATATTTCTCTTAGCTGAAAAGAGAATGGCTGGCATCGTCCATGATTGGTGGATGGGGCCATCTAAAGGAAAGACACGATGTAGCTGCAAATGGCTTAGCTACATTAGAAGTCCTTTTGCTTACTCAATTTGTGCCTGAACCCGTAGGCGAAAAGAAACAGATCATTACAGATCTTACCAGAATGCAGTTAAGAGATCTCAAATTACTAGATTCATTTGGTACTAATTATATGTCAAAAATTTAAATTTTTTGAATGGCCTTCTTGGATTTGCTACTCTTTTTGGACGGAATTTTCCATATCTCCTAGCCTTTCTAGATTTTGTTTTCTTGAAAGGGGTCCATGGTAGAACAGATCTGCAGACATCTAACCCTGGTGACACTTCCTGGGTCTTCTTTTGCCAACAAACATATTTCACTTTTTCTTGGCATCTGAACAGCAAATATATCCAATAAATTTGATCTATGGCTTTTCCTTGGACCTCAAGATCTTTCATTATCAAATCTCCTAAATTTCCAGGTAGTTTAGATACAAAAGAAACTTTCTGAACAGGATCATTTGGTAAATTGGCTTTGTAAATTTTTGACATATAATCAGTACCAAATGAATCTAGTAATTTGAGATCTTTTAACTGCATTCTGGTAAGATCTGTAATGATCTGTTTCTTTTCATCTACGGGTTCAAGCACAAATTGAGTAAGAAAAAGGACTTCTAATGTAGCTAAGCCATTTGCAGCTACATTGTGTCTTTCTTCTTCAGATGGACCCATCCACCAATCATGGACGATGCCAACCATTCTCTTTTCAGCTAAGAGAAATATAGAGTAATTATCCAATTTTGATACCACTTGCATTTGATAGAGAGCACCTATCCAAATTCTGATGGATTCTGGTGGATTTGATGAGTTATCTAAATCAAGCACATAACCAGAAGAATTGGCCGCAAATAAATCTTTTTCAATTCTTGGAAATTTTGGCACTTCTTTAAACACATTTGCTTTTTGCAATGAGGGTCTAATAAATGATGGAAACTTTGTAGCAGCATTTTCAAGAGTAGCTAGTTCATTTTTGGACTTTGGAATTTTAATTGTTTTAGTTGACTCCATTCTTAAATCAACTTTAGGAGTTGACTCTTCTTCTCCCTCATTTGAATCTATTTCTGTCTCTTCTACCTTAGGTACATGCATCGATCTAGAAAAAGTAGGTGGTTTTGATTCTCTTCTTTTTCCTTCTTTCTTCTTCGCCAACTTGGCTTGTTTCCTTTGTTTTTCTTCTTGCTGTTCATCATGCAACAACTTTAGATTTGTCAGAATTAATTCACTTTGACTGCCTAAGTCATCTAGGACTTCTTCTGCATGGGAACACCAAGTGGTTAGGTAATTCCCGATTCGATATGTCTGATGTAACTCAGTTGGGTTCTGAGCATTGTGTTCTATAAGTGGAGCACAGTCAGCTCGGGTTGCAGGTTGTCTGGAAGAAGAGGATGTTGTACAAAATTTTGTTTTAGGAGGCCATTTTCCTCCTTTGACAAAACGATGGTTTGCATATTGCCATTCTTCGGCAAGATGAAATCTAGAACTTGAAAAACGATACATTTTATTTACAGATGGTAAAAACGGCTTGGACTCAGGTATATACAATTCAGTTGGGGACAACTGAGGTTTGGATGCAATTTCATCAATTGTAGGAATGTTAATTGTTCTGGATGAGGAGGCTTCTTTTGATGGTATTATTGGATAGATATTTTTTTGTGGCCTAGCAATAGGATTCTGTACTTTAGACTGAGCAGGTATTATCTTGACATGTCCATTATCTATTGCGACTCTTTTAAGCTTTGGATCAGACCTACAACATCCTCTTCTTCCAGACAACCTGCAACCCGAGCTGACTGTGCTCCACTTATAGAATACAATTCTCAGAACCCAATTGAGTTAGATCAGACATATCAAATCGGGAATTACCTAACCACTTGGTGTTCCCATGCAGAAGAAGTCCTAGATGACTTAGGTAGTCAAAGTGAATTAATTCTGGCAAATATAAAGTTGTTGCATGATGAACAACAAGAAGAAAAACAAAGGAAATAAGCCAAGTTGTAGAAGAAGAAAGAAAGAAAAAGAAGAGAATCAAAACCACCTACTTTTTCTAGATCGATGCATGTACCTAAGGTAGAAGAGACAGAAACATATTCAAATTAGGGAGAAGAAGAATCAACTCCTAAAGTTGATTTAAGAATGGAGTCAGCTAAAACAATTAAAATTCCAAAGTCCAAAAATGAACTAGCTACTCTTGAAAATGTTGCTACAAAGTTTCCATCATTTATTAGACCCTCATTGCAAAAAGCAAATGTGTTTAAAGAAGTGCCAAAATTTCCAAGAATTGAACAAGATTTATTTGCGGCCAATTCTTCTGGTTATGTGCTTGATTTAGATAACTCATAAAATCCAGTAGAATCCATCATAATTTGGATAGGTGCTCTCTATCAAATGCAAGTGGTATCAAAATTGGATAATTACTCTATATTTCTCTTAGCTAAAAAGAGAATGGCTGGCATCGTCGATGATTGGTGGATGGGGCCATCTGAAGAAGAAAGACACAATGTAGCTGCAAATGGCTTAGCTACATTAGAAGTTTTTTGCTTACTCAATTTGTGCCTGAACCCGTAGACGAAATTGTAATTGTTTTAATTTCATCTGACTTTCTGCAGGGAAATAATTCTTTTGATGGGGCTGAAATTCTCCTTATGCATATCCGCACAAAATTTCTTCTTGTTCCTTAACTATTTTTACTCTTTCCAACAAAACTGCTGCTCAAAAATTATCAGAGGCATCAGTTTGTAGAATCAGGAAACCATTACCTGGTGGCTTTAGAGCAGGAAGATGTTGGCACTCTTCTTTTAGCTGTTGAACAACTCTAGTAGCTTCTAGAGACCAGCCATGATTCTAATGTGCACGGATTGGTGCAGTCTTTTCTAAAAAATTAGGGATATACTTATGAACATAGTTAAGAATACCAATAAAATGCTAGATCATTTTGGTATCAGTCAATTGATCAGGAAAATCTGAAAGTTTTGATAAAACATGTGGCTGCATCTGTATTTTTCCTTCTTTGAAATGAATACCCCAAAAATCAATATTTTCTTGAAAAAGAACCATTTTATTTTCTGATAGGACTAGACTATGGGCTTTGGATTCTTCAAGAAATATCTTCAAATTCTTCTTATGGGTTTCTAAATCAGGGCTGTGAATTAGAATGTCATCAATATATACATCAATAAAACCATATTTACTGAAAATTTATCCATCCGCCTTTGAAAAAATGCAGGGGCATTCTTTAAACCAAACGGAACAACACACCATTGATAGAAACTGGAAGGATAAGTAAAAGTAGTCTTATGACAATCATCGGGGGCAATCTGAATCTGATAGTATCCAGATTTCATGTCAAATTTGCTAAAATTTTTGCTATTCTGGATTTTCTGCGTTATCACTTTTTGTCTTGGCAAAGGATATTGGAAACTTTTAGTTATAGCATTCAAAGGTTTATAATTTATCACCATTCGATCTTTTCCTCTTATTATCTCTGAATGATTTCTAACTAAAAAAGCAGAATAAGAATAGTGGGACTCACTTGGTTCAATTAAGGCAAGAATTGGAACTATAATGGGAAATCTATCATTCGGTTGTCAATATGGAACCATTTATCCTGACTATGCAATTAGTTTAAGTGATGTCCATTTAAAGGATTGTTGGAAAATGTTGATAGGAGTTCAAGGTGTGTCCATGGCTAATGATAGTGAGTATTTATCTATAATTTCCCAAGCGTCCTTCCAATTGACTAATACAGTCCACCCCAAGATGAAGCAACCTGTTCTAAAAGACTGTGTAACTGTAGGAATATCAAATGCCCAAGTTGAAGGAGTGTTGTATGATCCCACTGAATTACCTGGTAATTGGTATTTCCAATAAAAATCTATTGCAAATACAAAAAGGTCTAATCCAAAGTTAAAAGAGTCGCAATAGATAATGGACATGTCAAGATAATACCTGCTCAGTCTAAAGTACAGAAGCCTATTTCTAGGCCACGAAAACATGTCTATCCGATAATACCATCAGAAGGAGCCTCCTCATCCAAAACAATTAGCATTCCTACAATTGATGAAATTGCATCTGAACCTTAGTTGTCGCCAACTGAATTGTATATACCTGAGTCCAAGCCGTTTTTACCATCTGTAAATAAAATGTACTATTTGTCAAGTTCTAGATTTTAGCCTGCCGAAGAATGGCAATATGAAAACTGTCATTTTGTCAAAGGAGGAAAATGGCCTCCTAAAACAAAATTCTATACAACATCCTCTTCTTCCAGACAACCTGCAACCCGAGCTGACTGTGCTCCACTTATAGAAAACAATGCTCAGAACCCAACTGAGTTAGATCAGACATATCAGATCGGGAATTACTTAACCACTTGGTGTTCCCATGCAGAAGAAGTCCTAGATGACTTAGGCAATCAAATTGAATTAATTATGGCAAATCTAAAGTTGTTTCATGATGAGCAACAAGAAGAAAAACAAAGGAAACAAGCCAAGTTGCAGAAGAAGAAAGAAAGAAAAAGAAGAGAATCAAAAATTTACAAAGCCAATTTACCAAATGATCCTGTTCAGAAAGTTTCTTTTCTATCTAAACTACCTGGAAATTTAGGAGATTTGATAATGAAAGATCTTGAGGTCCAAGGATTGGATAGATTTGTTGTTCAGATGCCAAGAAAAAGTGAAATATATTTGTTGGCAAAAGAAGACCCAGGAAGTGTCACCAGGGTTAGATGTCTGCAGATCTATTCTACCATGGACCCCTTTCAAGAAAACAAAATCTAGAAAGTCCAGGAGATATGGAAAATTCCGTCCAAAAAGAGTAGCAAATCCAAGAAGGCCATTCAAAAAATTTAAATATTTGAAGAGAAGGAAAAATCCAAGAAACGATAATGCTTGTTTTGTCTGCAAGCAAAAGGCCACTATGCAAGAAAATGTCCAAAAAATGCATCATCAAAGTTAAAAGCATGTGTAGATATAGAAGAATTTGTAGATAATTGGTCTGTTGTCGACTCCCAAGACGAAGTATCAGATGTATATATTTTGATTGATGCTTCTATGTCCGATAATGAAAATACTTTTGAGTTCAATCAAAAAATGAATATTTGTGATGATTGCTCTGATTTTGAGTTTGATGAAGAAGAAAATCATTACAGTGATGAAGATAGTTCCGAAGAATATACAAAAGAAACAGATGAAATGTCTTCTGAAGAAGATTCAACCTCAGAATCACAACAAGCAAATCAGAATTCCTTAACCATTTTCAATTCATTGCCTCGACAACCCATTGTGAATTCGTTTTTTCCTTATCCAAAAACTGTGGCTTCCTCTTCATCATCCTTGTCAGAAAGAGCTATAGTTCCTCCAGATGAAAGTGATTTTCTTAAAAATATTGTAAAATCTAACAATATATTGTATATTCCTGTTGAAGTCCAAGTCAGAGGTAAATGGATTACAGTAGATGCTTTTATTTATACAGGAGGATCTAATAATTTGGCTCGACCTTCCCTCTTCAAAGGTTTATGGAAACCACTCCAAAATATCCTTGTGTCAGAAACTATTGGTGGTTCAGTAAATCTCACACATTATGTGGATAACATCTCAATGAGAATTGGAGGGAGTATTATAAAGATATCGGCAATCCAACATTATGATAACTTTTCAAGTTTATTTCTTGGTATGCCTTTTATAAACTCTGTTCTGCTTGTCATTATAAGTAGTGATAAGATTATTTGTAATATCAAGAAAAAAGCAGTTGTAGTGCCAAGGCAAACAATGGCCGATTCAAAAGCCAAAAGATAGAATAGTCAGAAGAAGGTTGGTCAAAGAAAGTCCGGAAAGACTTCCTGAGATTGGAAAGATGTATTGCAAATCTATGAACAAAACAGCCAACCTAAGCAGAAAGCTTTCCGAAATCCTCATTGGTCGAAAGATCAATTAGAAATTTTTGATGAATTATTAACATGTTGTTCTGAAAATCCCAAAGAATTCTGGGATGTTGAGAGTCCTATGGAGGATATCATCACGTTGCATGATAATGGAGTAAATGGCAAAATGATACCATGCACCCCAAAGGATGAACAAGAAATCAAAAGACAGATTGAAGAACTGTTGCAATTAAAGCTAATTGAACCAAGTGAGTCCCACTATTCTTATTCTTCTTTCTTAGTTAGAAATCATTCAGAGATAATAAGAGGAAAATATCAAATGGTGTTCACGAGAGGCTGGCAGAAGCAATATGATCTCAGTCAATATTACAAGCTTTGGGTTCAGTATCGTATCGAAAGATCGGTAAGTATGTTTCAGATTTTCAAATGGGAACTACTTGACGGTGTTGAATTATCTGTTCAAAATCTACCTGATTTCCGATCAAGAAGAATAGATCCTTTTTTAGGTATTGAAATAGATCCGATGGCCTATATTAACCGATGGAAAAAAAAAAGGATACTGAGTATCTGTTTCCTCATAAAAAGCTTTATATAATGACAGATACAATAAAATTCGATACAGGACAACCTTCACGTGCTCCGCTCAGATCGGAATCTATTGTAACCATGGCCAGCAATAAAGGAAAAGAAAAAGTGATTGAAGATGCTCCAGAAAAGGAAACTATATATGTTGACACGTATCAAGATGCGCAAGCCAATAATTTTGATTGGGAACAAAGGTACCTCGACATATTAGAGCAATAGTATTATGACAACAAGTCTTCATCAGAATTCAATACGGGTTCGGATATCGAAAGCGATAGAAGTCCTATCGGACCGTGGTAGTGCGTTTACTTTTGTTTATGCGGTTTCATTTTGAGTCTATTATTGTACTCGAGAACTATTGGGTAGACACCGTCCAGACTAAATAATGTCGGACAAGGACCCCCAATATTCTCTCTGTCTAGTTTAGTTTGTTACAAGTAGCAATATGTAGGGAGAGAGAGGCATCGAAGGCAGCTTTCTTACCTTAGTGTCTTGTGAGTGCTTTGTGTGTGTATCCAGAGATTAGAGAGGTTCTGCTCTACTCTGAAGCATAATATGGTATGTACAAATTTTACATGATTAATATTGAAGCCGGCTGGGCCGCCTGACTGAGGTCAGTTCTTTTAAGATCATCGTGGTAGAAGACTATAAGGCGAGTTGAGAAAGCGAAGGAGTCGCATATATGTCCTCGCATGTCTTGTGGATGAGTTGAAGAAAGGTCAGCACACCTCTTCAGTTATCAAGTAAGTACCGAGTCCACAATCTTTTTCATTTGGTATCAGAGCCTACGTTCTAGTCCTGAGCATAAATTCTAGACAGAGCCTAAAGCTGGCCAGGTAGCCTTCGAAGAGCTGTTATTCTATAACTGCTATTTCGATAAACGCCACTTTAGTCAATATCTGGTTGAATTTATTTCAAATGGCAAGTCTGCTACGTTCGTTTTCTACTATCGATCGTCGTGTGGTTAATGAAATATCTTCTCGATCTACTGAAACTGAAATAGATCAGAATGCCGATAATCATGAAATAGTCGAGAACCCTGAAAATTGGAATCCACCTTCTCTACATGCTACAGATATATATAAGCTTCCTCTTACTTTCGTGTTCAAGAAAAAATCCTTTCTGAAGGAAGTAGAAATCACCCTGAAGATTTTGGGTCTGTCTATTCAAATTGTTGCTTTAAACATGTTCTCTGAAGATGATATAAAGAAGTGTAAGCAATATGTAAAGGAAGAAAAGTATTTTTTTCTTCATTTTGGGGGGATAAGAATTGGGTTAGCTCCTTTATTTCGTCATGGAATAAATGCACCATGCATTGCAGAATTGTTTGACACTCGCCACCAGATATATGATAATGCAAGAATTGGAACTATAATGGGAAATATATCATCCGGTTGTCAATATGGAACCATTTATCCTGACTATGCAGTTAGTTTAAGTGATGTCCATTTAAAGGATTGTTGGAAAATGCTGATAGGAGTTCAAGGTGTGTCCATGGCTGATGATAGTGAGTATTTATCTGTAATTGCCAAGAGTCCTTCCAATTGACTAATACAGTCCACCCCAAGCTGAAGCAACCTGTTCTAAAAGACTGTGTAACGGTAGGAATATCAAATGCCCAAGTTGAAGGAGTTTTGTATGATCCCACTGAATTACTTGGTAATTGGTATTTCCAATACAAATCTATTGCAGATACAAAAAGGTCTGATCCAAAGCTTAAAAGAGACTCAATAGATAATGGACATGTCAAGATAATACCTGCTCAGTCTAAAGTACAAAAGCCTATTGCTAGGCCATGAAAACATGTCTATCCGATAATACCATCAGAAGAAGCCTCCTCATCCAGAACAATTAACATTCCTACAATTGATGAAATTTCATCCGAACCTTAGTTGTCCCCAACTGAATTTTATATACCTGAGTCCAAGCCGTTTTTACCATCTGTAAATAAAATGTACCATTTGTCAAGTTCTAGATTTCAGCCTGCTGAAGAATGGCAGTATGCAAACCGTCATTTTGTCAAAGGAGGAAAATGGCCTCCTAAAACAAAATTCTGTACAACATCCTCTTCTTCCAGACAACCTTCAACCTGAGCTGACTGTGCTCCACTTATAGAACACAATGCTCAGAACCCAACTGAGTTAGATCAGACATATCAAATCTTGAATTACCTAACCACTTGGTGTTCCCATGCAGAAGAAGTCCTAGATGACTTAGGCAGTCAAAATGAATTAATTATGGCAAATCTAAAGCTGTTGCATGATGAACAACAAGAAGAAAAACAAAGGAAACAAGCCAAGTTGCAGAAGAAGAAAGAAAGAAAAAGAAGAGAATCAAAACCACCTACTTTTTCTAGATCGATGCATGTACCTAAGGTAGAAGAGACAGAAACAGATTCAAATGAGGGAGAAGAAGAATCAACTCCTAAAGTTGATTTAAGAAAGGAGTCAGCTAAAACAATTAAAATTCCAAAGTCCAAAAATGAGCTAGATACTCTTGAAAATGCTGCTACAAAGTTTCCATCATTTATTAGACCCTCATTGAAAAAAGAAAATGTGTTTAAAGAAGTGCCAAAATTTCCAAGAATTGAACAAGATTTATTTGTGGCCAATTCTTCTGGTTATGTGCTTGATTTAGATAACTCATCAAATCCAGCAGAATCGATCAGAATTTGGATAGGTGCTCTCTATCAAACGCAAGTGGTATCAAAATTGGATAATTACTCTATATTTCTCTTAGCTGAAAAGAGAATGGCTGGCATCGTCCATGATTGGTGGATGGGGCCATCTGAAGAAGAAAAACACAATGTAGCTGCAAATGGCTTAGCTACATTAGAAGTCCTTTTGCTTACTCAATTTGTGCTTGAACCCGTAGACGAAAAGAAACAGATCATTACAGATATTACCAGAATGCAGTTAACATATCTCAAATTACTAGATTCATTTGGTACTGATTATATGTCCTCGCATGTCTTGTGGATGAGTTGAAGAAAGGTCAGCAGACCTCTTCAGTTATCAAGTAAGTACTGAGTCCACAATAAGAAGAAAAGTATTTTTTTCTTCATTTTGGGGGGATAAGAATTGGGTTAGCTCCTTTATTTTGTCATGGAATAAATGCACCATGCATTGCAGAATTGTTTGACACTCGCCACCAGATATATGATAATGTAAGAATTGGAACTATAATGGGAAATCTATCATTTGGTTGTCAATATGGAACCATTTATCCTGACTATGCAATTAGTTTAAGTGATGTCCATTTAAAGGATTGTTGGAAAATGCTGATAGGAGTTCAAGGTGTGTCCATGGCTGGTGATAGTGAGTATTTATCTGTAATTTCCCAAGCATCCTTCCAATTGACTAATACAGTCCACCCCAAGTTGAAGCAACCTGTTCTAAAAGACTGTGTAACAGTAGGAATATCAAATGCCCAAGTTGAAGGAGTGTTGTATGATCCCACTGAATTACCTGGTAATTGGCATTTCCAATACAAATCTATTGCAGATACAAAAAGGTCTGATCCAAAGCTTAAAAGAGTCGCAATAGATAATGGACATGTCAAGATAATACCTGCTCAGTCTAAAGTATAGAAGCCTATTGCTAGGCCACGAAAACATTTCTATATGATAATACCATCAGAAGAATTCTCCTCATTCAGAACAATTAACATTCCTAAAATTGATGAAATTGCATCCGAACCTCAGTTGTCGCCAACTGAATTGTATATACCTGAGTCCAAGTCGTTTTTACCATCTGTAAATAAAATGTACCATTTGTCAAGTTCTAGATTTTAGCCTGCCGAAGAATGGCAGTATGGAAACCGTCATTTTGTCAAAGGAGGAAAATGGCCTCCTAAAACAAAATTATGTACGACATCCTCTTCTTCCAGACAACCTGCAACCCAAGTTGACTGTGCTCCACTTATAGAACACAATGCTCAGAACCCAACTGAATTAGATCAGACATATCAAATCGGGAATTACCTAACCACTTGGTGTTCCCATGCAGAAGAAGTCATAGATGACTTAGGCAGTCAAAGTGAATTAATTCTGGCAAATCTAAAGCTGTTGCATGATGAACAACAAGAAGAAAAACAAAGGAAACAAGCCAAGTTACAGAAGAAGAAAGAAAGAAAAAGAAGAGAATCAAAACCACCTACTTTTTCTAGATCGATGCATGTACCTAAGGTAGAAGAGACAGAAACAGATTCAAATGAGGGAGAAGAAGAATCAACTCCTAAAGTTGATTTAAGAATGGAGTCAGCTAAAACAATTAAAATTCCAAAGTGCAAAAATGAACTAGCTACTCTTGAAAATGCTGCTACAAAGGTTCCATCATTTATTAGACCCTCATTGCAAAAATAAAATGTGTTTAAAGAAGTTCCAAAATTTCCAAGAATTGAACAAGATTTATTTGCGGCCAATTTTTCTGGTTATGTGCTTGATTTAGATAACTCATCAAATCCAACAAAATCCATCAGAATTTGGATAGGTTCTCTCTATCAAATGCAAGTGGTATCAAAATTGGATAATTACTCTATATTTCTCTTAGCTGAAAAGAGAATGGCTGGCATTGTCCATGATTGGTGGATGGGGCCATCTGAAGAAGAAAGACACAATGTAGCTGCAAATGGCTTAGCTACATTAGAATTCTTTTTGCTTACTCAATTTGTGCCTGAACCCGTAGACGAAAAGAAACAGATCATTACAGATCTTACCAGAATGTAGTTAACAGATCTCAAATTACTAGATTCATTTGGTACTGATTATATGTCAAAAATTTACAAAGCCAATTTACCAAATGATCATGTTCAGAAAGTTTCTTTTCTATCTAAACTACCTGGAAATTTAGGATATTTGATAATGAAAGATCTTGAGGTCCAAGGAAAAGCCATAGATCAAATTTATTGGATAGATTTGTTGTTCAGATGCCAAGAAAAAGTGAAATATCTTTGTTGGAAAAAGAAGACCCAGGAAGTGTCACCAGGGTTAGATGTCTGCAGATCTGTTCTACCATGGACCCCTTTCAAGAAAACAAAATCTAGAAAGTCCAGGAGATATGGAAAATTCTGTCCAAAAAGAGTAGCAAATCCAAGAAGGCCATTCAAAAAATTTAAATATTTGAAGAGAAGGAAAAATCCAAGAAACGATAATGCTTGTTTTTTCTGCAAGCAAGAAGGCCACTACGCAAGAAAATGTCCGAAAAATGCATCATCAAAGTTAAAAGCATGTGTAGATATAGAATAATTTGTAGATAATTGGTTTGTTGTCGACTCCCAAGACGAAGTATCAGATGTATATATTTTGACTGATGCTTCTATGTCCGATAATGAAAAGACTTTTGAGTTCAATCAAAAAATGAATATTTGTGATGATTGCTTTGATTTTGAGTTTGATGAAGAAGAAAATCATTACAGTGATGAAGATAGTTTCGAAGACTATACCGAAGAAACAAATGAAATGTCTTCAGAAGAAGATTCAGCCTCAGAATCACAACAAGCAAATCAGAATTCCTTAACCATTTTCAATTCATTGCCTCTACAACCCATTGTGAATTCGTTTTGTCCTTATCCAAAAATTGTGGCTTCCTCTTCATCATCCTTGTCAAAAAGAGCTATAGTTCCTCCAGATGAAAGTGCTTTTCTTAAAAAGATTGTAAAATTTAACAATCTATTGTATATTCCTGTTGAAGTCCAAGTCAGAGGTCAATGGATTACGGTAGATGCTTTTATCGATACATGAGGATCTAATAATTTGGATTGACCTTCCCTCTTCAAAGGTTTATGGAAACCACTCCAAAATATCCTTGTGTTAGAAACTATTGGTGGTTCAGTAAATCTCACACATTATGTGGATAACATGTCAATGAGAATTGGAGGGAGTATTATAAAGATATCGGCAATCCAACATTATGATAACTCTGCAAGTTTATTTCTTGGTATGCCTTTTATAAATTATGTTCTGCCTGTCACTATAAGTAGTGATAAGATTATTTGTAATATCAAGAAAAACGCAGTTGCAGTGCCAAGGCTAACAATGGCCGATTCAGAAGCCAGAAGACAGAATAGTCAGAAGAAGGTTGGTCAAATAAAGTCCGGAAAGACTTCCCGAGATTGGAAAGAAGTATTGCAAATCTATGAACAAAATAGCCAACTTAAGCAGAAAGCTTTCCGAAATCCTAATTGGTCAAAATATCAATTAGAAATTTTTGATGAATTATTAACATGTTGTTCTGACAATCCCAAAGAATTCTGGGATGTTGAGAGTCCTATGTAGGAGATCATCACGTTGCATGATAATGGAGTAACTGGCAAAATGATACCATGCACCCCAAAGGATGAACAAGAAATCAAAAGACAGATTGAAGAACTGTTGTAAGTAAAGCTAATTGAACCAAGTGAGTCCCACTATTCTTGTTCTGCTTTCTTAGTTAGAAATCATTCAGAGATAATAATAGGAAAAGATCGAATGGTGATAAATTATAAACCTCTGAATGTTATAACTAAAATTTTCCAATATCCTTTGCCAAGACAAGAAGTGATAATGCAGAAAATCCAGAATAGCAAAATTTTTAGCAAATTTGACATGAAATCTGGATACTATCAGATTCAGATTGTCCCCGATGATCGCCATAAGACGGCTTTTACCTGTCCTGCCGGTTTCTATCAATGGTGTGTTGTTATGTTTGGTTTAAAGAATTCCCATGCATTTTGCAAAGGCGGATGGATTACATTTTCAGTAAATATGATTTTATTGTTGTATATATTGATGACATTCTAATTCACAGCCCTGATTTAGAAACCCATAAGAAGCATTTGAAGATATTTCTTGAAGAAGCCAAAGCCCATGGCCTAGTCCTGTGAGAAAAGAAAATGGTTCTTTTTCAAGAAAATATTGATTTTCTGGGTATTCATGTCAAAGAAGGAAAAATACAGATGCAACCACATGTTTTATCAAAACTTTCAGAGTTTCCTGATCAATTGACTGATACCAAAATGATCCATCATTTTATTGGTATTCTTAACTATGTTCATAAGTATATCCCTAATTTGTCAGAAAAGACTACACCAATCCGTGCACATCAGAATCATGGCTGGTCTCGAGAAGCTACTAGAGTTGTTCAACAGCTAAAAGAAGAGTGCCAACATCTTCCTGCTTTAAAGCCACCAGGTAATGGTTT
>APFE031591907.1:23174-37254 GCA_000404065.3 Pinus taeda
CACTTCTTGCCTTGGCAAAGGATATTGAAAGATTTTAGTTATAGCATTCAGAGGCTTATAATTTATCACCATTCGATCTTTCCCTCTTTCTATCTCTGAATGATTTCTAACTAAAAAAGCATAACAAGAATAGTGGGACTCACTTGGTTCAATTAGCTTCAATTGCAAAAATTCTTCAATCTGTCTCTTGATTTCTTGTTCATCCTTTGGGGTGCATGGTATCATTTTTCCAGTTACTCCATTATCATGGAACGTGATGATCTCCTGCATAGGACTTTCAACATCCCATAATTCTTTGGGATTTTCAGAACAACATGTTAACAATTCATCAAAAATTTCTAACTTATCTTTTGACCAATCAGGATTTCGGAAAGCTTTCTGCTTATGTTGGCTATTTTGTTCATAGATTTGCAATACTTCTTTCCAATCTCGGGAGGTCTTTCCAGACTTTCTCTGACCAACCTTCTTCTGACTATTCCGTCTTCTGGCTTCTGAATCGGCCATTGTTAGTCTTGGCACTACAACTGCTTTTTTCTTGATATTACAAATAATCTTATCACTACTTATAGTGACAGGCAAAACATAATTTATAAAAGGCATACCAAGAAATAAACTTGCAGAGTTATCATAATGTTGGATTGTCGATATCTTTATAATACTCCCTCCAATTCTCATTGAAATGTTGTCCACATAATGTGTGAGATTGACTGAACCACCAATAGTTTCTGACACAAGGATATTTTGGAGTGGTTTCCATAAACCTTTGAAGAGGGAAGGTCGAGCCAAATTATTAGATCCTCCTGTATCGATAAAAGCATATACTATAATCCATTCACCTCTAACTTGGACTTCAACAGGAATATACAATAGATTGTTAGATTTTACAATCTTTTTAAGAAAAGCACTTTCATCTGGAGGAACTATAGCTCTTTTTGACAAGGATGATGAAGAGGAAGCCACAGTTTTTGGATAAGGACAAAACGAATTCACAATGGATTGTGGAGGCAATGAATTGAAAATGGTTAAGGAATTCTGATTTGCTTGTTGTGATTCTGAGGCTGAATCTTCTTCTGAAGACATTTCATTTGTTTCTTCTGTATAGTCTTCGAAACTATCTTCATCACTGTAATGATTTTCTTCTTCATCAAACTCAAAATCAGATCAATCATCACAAATATTCATTTTTTGATTGAACTCAAAAGTCTTTTCATTATCGGACATAGAAGCATCAGTCAAAATATATACATCTGATACTTCGTATTGGGAGTCGACAACAGACCAATAATCTACAAATTCTTCTATATCTACACATGCTTTTAACTTTGATGATGCATTTTTCAGACATTTTCTTGCATAGTGGCCTTCTTGCTTGAAGACAAAACAAACATTATCTTTTCTTGGATTTTTCCTTCTCTTCAAATATTTAAATTTTTTGAATGGCCTTCTTGGATTTGCTACTCTTTTTGGACGGAATTTTCCATATCTCCTGGAATTTCTAGATTTTGTTTTCTTGAAAGGGGTCCATTGTAGAACATATCTGCAGACATCTAACCCCGGTGACACTTCCTGGGTCTTCTTTTGCCAACATAGATATTTCACTTTTTCTTGGCATCTGAATAGCAAATCTATCCAATAAATTTGATCTATGGCTTTTCCTTGGACCTCAAGATCTTTCATTATCAAATCTCCTAAATTTCCAGGTAGTTTAGATACAAAAGAAACTTTATGAACAGGATCATTTGGTAAATTGGCTTTGTAAATTTTTGACATATAATTAGTACCAAATGAATCTAGTAATTTGAGATCTGTTAACTGCATTCTGGTAAGATCTGTAATGATCTGTTTCTTTTCATCTACGAGTTCAGGCACAAATTGAGTAAGCAAAAGGACTTCTAATGTAGCTAAGCCATTTGCAGCTACATTGTGTCTTTCTTCTTCAGATGGCCCCATCCACCAATCATGGACGATGCCAACTATTCTCTTTTCAGCTAAGAGAAATATAGAGTAATTATCCAATTTTGATACCACTTGCATTTGATAGAGACCACCTATCCAAATTCTGATGTAGTCTGCTGGATTTGATGAGTTATCTAAATCAAGCACATAACCAGAAGAATTGGCTGTAAATAAATCTTGTTCAATTCTTGGAAATTTTGGCACTTCTTTAAACACATTTGCTTTTTGCAATGAGGGTCTAATAAATGATGGAAACTTTGTAGCAACATTTTCAAGAGTAGCTAATACATTTTTGGACTTTGGAATTTTAATTGTTTTAGCTGACTCCATTCTTAAATCAACTTTAGGAGTTGATTATTCTTCTCCCTCATTTGAATCTGTTTCTGTCCATTCTACCTTAGGTACATGCATCGATCTAGAAAAAGTAGGTGGTTTTGATTCTCTTCTTTTTCTTTCTTTCTTCTTCTGCAACTTGGCTTGTTTCCTTTGATTTTCTTCTTGTTGTTCATCATGCAACAACTTTAGATTTTCTAGAATTAATTCACTTTGACTGCCTAAGTCATCTAGGACTTCTTCTGCATGGGAACACCAAGTGGTTAGGTAATTCTCTATTTGATATGTCTGATCTAACTCAGTTGGGTTTTGAGCATTGTGTTCTATAAGTGGAGCACAGTCAGCTTGGGTTGCAGGTTTTCTGGAAGAAGAGGATGTTGTACAGAATTTTGTTTTAGGAGGCCATTTTCCTCCTTTGACAAAACGACGGTTTGCATACTGCCATTCTTCGGCAGGCTGAAATCTAGAACTTGACAAATGGTACATTTTATTTACAGATGGTAAAAATGGCTTGGACTCAGGTATATACAATTCAGTTGGGGACAACTGAGGTTCGGATGCAATTTCATCAATTGTAGGAATGTTAATTGTTCTGGATGAGGAGGCTTCTTCTGATGGTATTATTGGATAGACATGTTTTCGTGGCCTAGCAATAAGCTTCTGTACTTTAGACTGAGCAGGTATTATCTTGACATGTCCATTATCTATTGCGACTCTTTTAAGCTTTGGATCAGACCTTTTTGTATCTGCAATAGATTTGTATTGGAAATACCAATTACCAGGTAATTCAGTGGGATCATACAACACTCCTTCAACTTGGGCATTTGATATTCCTACTGTTACACAGTCTTTTAGAACATGTTGCTTCAGCTTGGGGTGGACTGTATTAGTCAATTGGAAGGACGCTTGGGCAATTACAAATAAATACTCACTATCATCAGCCATGGACACACCTTGAACTCCTATCATCATTTTCCAACAATCCTTTAAATGGACATCACTTAAACTAATTGCATAGTCAGGATAAATGGTTCCATATTGACAACCGGATGATAGATTTCCCATTATAGTTCCAATTCTTGCATTATCATATATCTGGTGGCGAGTGTCAAACAATTCTGCAATGCATGGTGCATTTATTCCATGACGAAATAAAGGAGCTAACCCAATTCTTATTACTGCCGCAGGATAGCCAGTTTCCTAGCATTGAGCAGAACCTACCTGAAGCAGCGCGGTATCACTCGCTCTGGCCTACAAAGGAAGCACAAGAGTTCATGAGATAAAATTATTCTAGATATTCATGGAGGTGAGTATCTGGACATGGATCGCTCGTAGACCGCGCTTGTCCCTGAAAATATATAACAATTTGCAAAGAACGATTGAGTTCAAAGTAGACATGCATAACCTATATATCCGGGTGAGGAAGGATCCACACCAAACATGGGTAAAGCTTCTGTTCATTGCAACAGATGATGCAATTTACGAGGTACTGGCATTATGGCCTCCAGAGTGGTGTGCCCCAAACATGGCCATATTAGAAAGGATGGAAGCACAGTAGCAGAATAAGAAAATCCAGCTGCGACTCACTAAATTGGCGGAAAAGACACGTCAGGGACAAAAGGCAGCTTCACAGCAGGAGGCGACTAAGGATGTAATTGTTGAGGAAAACAGGGAAGATTAGGAAGTGTCCTCGGCATAGGACATGGAGAGTGAAACAGAGACACAGAAACACACGAAACTCCCCATGAAATCGACCCAAGCCAAGATGCTGCACATCAAGGATTTGCCACATACACAGAAAAAGTCAAAGACCACAAAGACCTTGGAGAAAGACTTTATGGACAACAGTGAACCGGCACGTGATGTCACTCAAGGTGCTCTGCAGGAGCTGATGATAGAATAGACAACCATGTTGGGGGAGTTTAGGGCACAGTTGCAGGCGTTATAGGTGCGAACCCTAGGAGGAATGTTTCCGACCCTTGTGGAAGGTATAACCGCAGCAAAGAAAATGGTGCACGCCTCCATTATGAACACATTCATATTAGCAGTAGGCGTCATCGTAGCAGAACTTGAAGGTGATATGAGGGGTTGGGGTCTAAATTTGGCTGCCCTTCCTTGAGAAACCCTATACCAACTGTAGGATGGGATAACCACTGAGCTCCGTGCCAGGGAAGGTCACACCCTCCAAATCTTAATGGAGCACATGACCAATCTGTAGCAGGTCAGTCTACAACGCGATGACTTAGTCACACACAACAAGGAACTAGAACAGGTTGTGGCGGAGGTTTGTAGCATGGTACCAGAGTTGGCTATGCCAGTGGAACTTCCAATAGCCGATAAGATCCATCACATGGCTGCAAACTTTCATACAGCCCAAGAGGAAGCCGCAAAAGCTCAGTGGGAATTAAACTTACAAATTGCAGAACTAAGGATGAAGGCATAAATGCCTACACCCCCATAAGTTCAAGAACAGTGCCGCAGTGAGATTCAAGTAGGATTGGAAGTGATAGGGTGCATTGTCCAATACTACTCAGGATTGTTGGATCAGTCCCTCCATATGCTCACTTCCCTTTAGAAAGACCAAATGCTACAATAGGTAGAGATAGAAGCGCGAGAGTTGCAACAGACATATGACAAAGTTCGAGGCATTGTGAAAATGGTTGCCATCACGCAATGATTGGAAAAAATGAGGGAGGCCTGGGTTCTCAAGCCATAAGTTGACACTGCTCAGCAAAAGGAAGTAGTGCTTGAAGAACGCATCTAGCTTTTGAGGAGGTAAATCCCCTCTGTGGATAGAGGCAATCCCTACTAGCCCAGAACGGGTCTAGCAACAATCATATAATGCTACCGCGCAAGTTCCTAATTTCAAATTAAAGACCAATGATGAGGGCCTACCTGGATTCCAATGCTAGTGCTTGTAGAAGAGGTGATGCTCCCATTCCTTTGCTCTGGTAGATCATGATCCCCATGATCTCCGTGAACGGACACCTGCACATACAAAGAATGACACAAACACAAGCATAAAATCCAATATATGCAACTATATATCAGTCAGAAAGGATATAACCCATCATTATCAAAAAGAACAATAAGAGTGGAACCATAACAATAGTTGTTTATTAATGATAAACAAAGAAGAATACAACCATAGTTCTGACGTCAAATCCTCCTTTGGCTGGCTGATCAGCAACACATGTCTTACAAAGCTTGTTGGGAATGGGAACAAGCCTCTCTCTCCTTGGTTATTAGACAAGAATCTCCTTACTTAGATTTGGCCTTATGGGAATGAAGAAGGCTCTTGCTGCATGAAGCTCTTGGAAACTTGACAATTCTAAATCTCTGGAACTCTGGAACTAGCTTGCCAAGGAAAATTGACAAGCTTTTATAGATGGAGGAGGGGGAGTTGGGATCATCCACAATAATCATGGGATTGGATTTATCACTAAAGAAGCTTCCATGAGAGGTGGTAAACCACTTCCTCTCTATGGAAATTTGAAGCCAAAATACCCAACTCAAGATAGATTCAGTCCAGGAATTTGTTAGGATGAAGCTTCCGCCGTTTGTTTGTTAAAAAACACCACTGATTATGGTTGGCGCAAGTATGACTCTGTGACAGAGCGTCAACTGGTGCGCCCTCTTTGGAGGATTTCCCCCATTGGCGCGAGGGCTGCACTATGGAACTGCGCCAATGGAAAAAGGGCTATTTTTAGGGGTTTTTAAGCAGGAGATGTCTTCATGGCAAATGAAGATCATGTTTAGGGGAATGTAATGAAAGTGTTTGTAGATCATGTCACTTCTCATAGGTCCTAGAATGAGTCCTCCAAAATGAGGGAGAGAGGTAATAGGGACGGTGACAAATCTGCGGACGGTGACACATCATACTACTGCACCTTATGTTGCACTATTGTCCCATGTGTCGTTGTTGCACCATGTTGCCACAACTGTCCCATGTGCCATTGCAGCATCATGTTGCCACACTATTGTCCCATGTGGTATGCTGAACCATGTTGACATACATCATGTCTCATGTGCTTGCTGCACTATGCTTGTCATGCTGTCCATGCTTGCTGTTGTCCCATGTTTGCCTTAACATTCCTTCGTTGTCCCACTTACTATGCAGTTGTACCTTGCCACTGCTGCCTAGATATATTTTTGTAGCTTCTCTCCCTAACAGTCATGCTATACCTTGCTATTGTCCCCTTTTTGTTTTCCCCTTGGCCTTTCCATACCTTGCTAATGTCCCATGTGTCTTAGCATCACCATGTAGCCCAACTATCCCATTTACTAGCACTGATGTCCTAGTCATGTTTGAGCCCTCAAACTTTCCATGATATCCCTATTTTGAGGTGGTTAGGACTGTGACCTACCATAGTCCCACACTGTCACCTATAGCTCACCTTTTCTCTACCCCAAACAACCCTTCTTCAACTAGTCCTACCCTTGGCCTCCTTTCAGGAGCTCGGTGCCTTGTTTTAGGCCTTAAAATAGTCCTCCCTTTTAGCCACATTAGGCCTGCATCTAGGGAACCATATGCCTGTGGCTAGGGAATCATTGGTATGTTTAGCACAATGTCTATCTTCATCTTAACGGTGTCTAGGACACCCTTGAGATAGCATAGGTTGGGGCTACCTTACGATAGCGTTAGGGATGCCTTCTTGGACTGAATTAGGGTTGCCTTTAGGACTGTGTTAGGGATGCCTTTAGGAATGTGTTAGGCTTCTTCCTTAACCTCCTTTAGGTCCAGGCATAGAACATTTCCATTGCCTTCTTGGCCTGCCTTCTTTGCTATAGCTAGGGCAACCTCTTTTCCTCCAACGTCTAGGGCTTCCACTCCTAGATTTATCTTCCACTAAAACCCAAGACAAGTGGAGAGAAATCAAGATAGAAGTGTGTGTAGAAATGACTATCAAGTCAAATATTTTTATACTAAAACTTTGAGCACATGTGTGGGTTATTTGGTTGCTAGTCGACCTTGACGAATTGTCTTATAACACAAATAAATTCATAACTCCATGAATACTTATCGGAATCGGATGATCTTTAGATCAATCCTACATCTCTCAATGAGAGGGATCCAAGAAAAATATCAGCTACCATAAATAAGATGACACAAATAGAGTTTTTCCCTAGTTTCCAATTTTAACACTCCCTGTCAACTAGGGATAACTCCATACGCTGATCCATCTGTTCGACTGTACTATCTCTACCATCAGTGCCCTGCACTGCTCTATTGAGCTCTTCTCTGCTCTACTCTACTGAACCATGAAGAAGAAGAATTGATCGAGAATGTCTCATACCATTCTCTACTAACCCAAAGTCAGTTCCATATGAAGAGAGTGTGTCATACCACTCTTACTGACTTGAAGTCAGTTTCATTGATCCCAAATCAATATCAAAAGAGAGTGTCTCAAACCACTCATACTGATCCCAAATTAGTTTCATTGATCCTAGATAAATGGAGGTCATCCTAGCATAGGGAGTACGGTAGATACAATGATGCATTCATCGATATTACTACTATGGTCCCTAACCCCATTTCCCTACTCATTGGCCAGATGGGAGGTACTTCCCATGAGTGCCAGACTACATGGGTAGGATGCCTTGACAGGAGAACCACTCATCCTATCCCTAAGTCACCACATGGTATCACAGGGGAAGGCCAAGCCATTCACCCTGTACATAGCACACCATTAGGGGAGGGTGAGTCACCCTATGGTCACTTGTTGCTCCAATAAGTACCCCAAGCCCTCTGGAGCTCCCATAGCTCAATGCATGCAACATGCACGATCCTCATAAGAAGGTCTCTCAATGACTCCAAGTCATTCAGGAAAGTCACACATTTGACCTTTCCCCGGGGCTTTGCGAGAATGTCTACGACCTATACATCAGTCTCAATGTGATAGAGCCTCCTTGCTCATCAACATACCATATCCTAGATAAGGTAGTACCTGATGTCTATATATTGGAGCAATCATAGAATATGGGTTTCCTCAAGAATGGAATCCCCCCGGGTTGACATAGAAGATCATGTGTACAAACAGCTCACTATAGAGCTTCCGCAACCAAGAAACTTCACACAAGGTCATACTCGTACCTATGTATTCGGTCTCAACAGTGCTTATAGAAACTAACTACTACTTTCTACTCATCCAAAATATTGAGCAGAACCCAAAGAGAATGAACACTCAGAAGTGCTCTTGAGATCCTTCACACTACTTGCCTAGTCAGCATTCGAATAATCATGTAGTTTCATATTTCTAGCAATGTATCACCAATCTAGTGAGACTCAACCAAAATATGCACCCAACATGCTAACTGAAAAACATATATCCGAATGGAAGTTCACCAAGAACATTAATGCGAATGAGTTTAGGAAACTTAGTGGCATTTCCCAAATCTGGTCTGGCATCACTACCATATAACTTCTGAAAGTTAAGATCCTTGAGGTAGTCCTGGGCTTGCAGTTTACCATTCCACATCTGGAATCCAACTCCCTCTTACTTCTGCAAATGAGAGGGTCTGCACCTGTCAGAAATAGGTCATCCTTAGAAGGTGCTGGTATGAGAGGTCTATCATCCACAACCTTCGAGCAATGGTTTGGATTGGCTTTACTCCTAATGAATCTTAGCTTAATTAGATAGCTATCAATCCTCTTATACTATGCCCAAGGTGTTTTTCTTCAAGCCATAGAGGGATTTATTCCACCTGTATATATGAGATTCTCGATCATGAATCTCAAACTCCTTAGGTTGTTGCAAAACTGTGGACTTGCTACACGAGGGAAATGGTCCCCTTGTAATATTTTCCTTCCATACATCTCAAACATGTACCTTCATTCTCTTCTTGGATTCAGGCATCCCTGTGATCATTTGATTCACATTGGATAGGGTCCCATAATAAGTAGACCTTCGATGATATAGACGAGATGTGAAAACTGACATGGTCCCCATTGGACCTCCTG
Organism: Pinus taeda; assembly: GCA_000404065.3. Classification (NCBI taxonomy): domain Eukaryota; kingdom Viridiplantae; phylum Streptophyta; class Pinopsida; order Pinales; family Pinaceae; genus Pinus; species Pinus taeda. The sequence continues at coordinate 32,425 of APFE031591907.1, forward strand.
CAACTTGATACAAATTTCCAACCCTGAACCCATGAGAAAGAGAATCTTTGAAAATTCTATTTTCAAACACATACCTTTCCATCAATGAATGGCACCCTGAAACCTTTGATTCCCATTGCCGAAATGGACACCAGGTTCTTATTGTGATTAGGTACATAAAAGAGATTCTGTAAATGAAAGGAGTTACCCTCATTCAACTGAGGGGTAACATTCCTGTTGTGGAGGTAAATCCCCTCTGCAGACAGAGGCGATCCCTACTAGCCCAGAATGGGTCTAGCAACAATCGAACAACACTATCACGCAAGTTCCTAATTGCAAATTAAAGACCAATGATGAGGGCCTACCTGGATTCCAACGCTAGTACTTGTAGAAGAGTCGACGCTCCCGTTCCTTTGCTCTGGCCGGTCACGATGCCCATGATCCCCATGAATGGACACCTGTGCATGCAAAGAATGACACAAACACAAGCATAAAAACCAACAGATGCAACTATATATCAGTCAGAAAAGATATAACTCATCATCATTACAAAAGACAATAAGAGTGGAACCATAATAATAGTCGTCTATTATTGATAAACAAAGAAGAATAAAACCATAGTTCTGACGTCAAATCCTCCTTTGGCTGGGTGATCAGCAGCACATGTCTTGCAAAGCTTGTTGGGAATGGGAACAAGCCTCTCTCTCCTTGGTTATTTGGACAGGAATCTCCTTACTTTAGATTTAGCCTTATGGGAATGAATAAGGCTTCTTGTAGCATGAACTTGACAATTCTCAATCTTTGGAATTCTGGAACTAGCTTGTCAAAGGAAAAAGGACAAGCTTTTATAGATAGAGGATAAGGAGTTAGGATCATCCACAATACTCATGGGATTGGCTTTATTACTAAGAACCTTCCATGAGAGGTGGCAAACTACTTCCCCTCTATGGAGATTCGAAGCCAAACCAAACCAACTCAAGATAGATTGAGTTCAGGAGTGGGTTAAGAAGAACCTTCGGATGTTGGTTTCTTAAAAACACTACCCATTTTTGCTGGCGTGAGTGAGACTCTGACACAGAGTGCCAGCTGGCATGCCCTCTTTGGAGGATTTCCTCCATTGGCGCGAGTGATGCACAGTGAAACCGCGCCAATGGAAAAAGGGTTGTTTTTATGGGTTTTTTGCAAAAGATGTCTTCAGGGCAAATGAAGTTCATACTCAGGGGAATACAATGCAAGTGTTTCCAGGTCATGTCACTTCTCACAGGTCCTGGAATAGGTCCTCCAAGGTGCGGGAGAAGGGGTAATAGGGACGGTGACAAATTGCTGTGTAACAGATGCCCCCTAAAGCATGAGGCTCGAGAGAGAGAGAGGGGTGAAATTATTTACAAGAACATGACCAACTAAAAAAACTGTCGTCGGAGAACCTGCGTGGAGGAGTAAAACCGATATCTCAAGTACATGATGTACGTGGTATGGGCTTAGCCATCCATAGCAGAGTACATAAAGATCTAGATCTAAGGTATGGACGCAGCCATCTAGTGAGGATCGATAAATAGACTCAGGCATGGTTGCAGTCATCCAGTGAATGAGTCATGTAGTAATCATAATAATCCACAAAATCACAACCTGGATTCTAATAGACAAAACATAGGGTCTTGCGCCATCTCGACCCGAACAAAGTACAAGTTCAAGCATGCGAATATGGGAGTCGAAGTCAAACATGCAGGAACATCGTCCGATTACCAGTCAATGATGAAAACTATTAACAGATGCGAGAGGTACCACCAATAATGAAAATGGTCCTCAAGGTACTATAGTTACAATCTACGGCGTGTGAATCAGTGAGCCGACGTCGAACACCCGTAGAATCATTCGATCGGAGGCCAATGATGAAAACCTTGCGTCGAAAACGAAGAACCTGCCATTGAGGCATGCAGGCTCCAAGGCACTTGAAGGGAGTCTCTAGGCCAACTTCCTGGATAATGAGTTGAAGTCGACTGGAAGTGACCTTGATCGAAGGTGGGCCATAATGTTTCCCACATCATCGACATGAGACAGAGAAGGATAAGATGTTTTGTGAATCAGGATTATGTGAGTTATCAGAGGGAGGTTGAGTATTCTGCAGAGGTCAACTTCTCTTGAACATATCGGTGGCATGACAATAGACTTGGCAGTATTTGACATCAAATGATTGAAGGTCATGGTGACAAGACAACGAGTAGATGAGAGGTCAAACAGGATCACCCAAACCCATAGAGGCAAGTGAAAAATGAGATGAGATGTCCCCACCCAGACATGAATGCAGACAAGTGCCATGTTCAAGAGCAACATACTGCCGACACGACAATGATTCTGGTTCCATTTTCCACACCATTGCTGGCGAGTACCCCAGTTATTTTTGATGACAAGCGTGACGGGGATAGCATATGCTTGTAAGGCATCATTTTGATGGAATCTGATGTTATTAAGTTTTAACGAGTCTGACAAAGGAAGAACTCAGCGTCTTTTCATGTTTAGAGAGTTTGAAAGACAGCGGAAAAGTAAACTCCAGGAGTGTCCTTTTTCGTAAAGTTGTGTCTCTCAAGCCCGAAAAAGTATAAAACAATGCTCGAAAGAACTGCTCGATCATTACGATTGAGGAGTACTTTTCATGATTAGTGATTTTGACCTGAAAAAGTAAAAAAGTGATTGAAACCAAGTCATTTCATAACCGTTAAAGAACCTGAAATGACAAGGGTTCGACGATATTTTTGTTGTCACACGGTCGGAGAAGAGTTTAAAGACAACCGCCTCTCATTTACGTTTAACGAGTCGAGAGGAATAACCTGGCATTCTTTTCACGTTTAAAGAGTCAGAAAAGAGAAAAAAGATGACTCCATAATGACTTTTTTGCGTATTTACCGAGTCCAAAAAAGTATAAAATACAACTTGTTTCGTCACCTAAGTCGCACAAAAACTTGTCGCTACACAAAAACAAGTGTAAAATCCATTTTCGACAAAAATGTATATTAAAATATTCATAAAAAATGACTTTTAAAACCTATCTAGGGTTAAAAAAGCTATAAACATGTGAAAATGGTAAAAACAAAAATTACTTTTTAATTTTACCTCATTGGAGAGTGACAGTAGTGCTTTTGGTGTGCGATCTTTGGGTGACAATTGCGACGAATCCATGCAACCATTTGGAGCACCGCCAGTTCCAGGTAAGAGGCCTCCTCTCCTACTCCATTTTAGCCCATTTTCTTTTGTTTTAGCTTGCTTTATCAACCCCTGTGGAGGGATTTTGAAAAAATATGGTTGCGCCCATTGGCGCGGGTATCGGGCACAGACCCGTGCCAATGGGCCTTTTTTCTCCAAAGGCCTACGCCCATAGGCGCGACTATTTTAAAAATAGTCACACCAATGGCTGAACGCATCTATTTTTCAAAATTTAATGTTTTTAAAGCCATTTCACTGCATTTCTAAGTTTTCCAAATATCTAATTGATGTGTTTTGACCTTGTGGTTGCAGGGAAACAAATAAAATGGTGATCTAATGGAAGGAAAGAGAGCATGACATGGTAGATGAATTGGCCATAGCTGATGAAGATTGTATGGAAGCCCTTAGAAATTGCGGGCTAAATAAATACTTCCTCACGTCTTATCTACAAGCTTAGCCAGAGCTCTTACGATACTTGATCAACCTTTGGGACGAATGCGATCAAGTGTTCCGTATACGAGACAAAGTGTTGGAACTGGACGTATCCGACGTCTATCTCATCACAGGACTGTCATGCAAAGGGTCGGTTCCCCTATTGACAGGTAGCAGGTCATCCGGTGAGAATATGGGGGAGGTGATGGCTCGAGTGTGCCCAGGGGCACAATTTGGATCTGGCAGCTCAAAAGTGGACATCGCCACTATTCCGAACCTAACACTCAAAGCAGTGTTATTCACCATCACACGGGCTGTGGGGGTGCATGCACCCCACGAGGCAACAAAGAACCAACTTATACTGGCTACAAAGTATCTAAATCCGACCATCTTCAATTCGGCGGCAGCGGTGACGACCAACATGAAGAGGCGGCTTACAAAAGGTAAGCATGGAAAACTGCAGTAGTTTGGGTATGGTTCCATTATGGTGACGTTCATTTTGGAACGGGTACCAATCTTTCAGGGCCAAGGGGCCTTTGTACCTGATCGAGTGCCTCGAGAGCCGAGAATGGCTCGTTGGGCGGCACTGATGCCTAGAGGGGGGGAGACCAACAAATGTCATGGAGGCCAGATTTTTTTGGGTGGCTTCACCAACAACTGATTGTGGTCGAGGATTGGCCGTATGCAGGGACTGACTTCACAGGCGACCCTGATCTCCCACTGCCAGAGGGAGAGGATTGGGATGAGGAGATTGGTATGACCTCTTTTTGATTTTGTGTTTTATGATTTTTTTGTTAATACATGCTTGTTCTAATAACAATTATATGCATATGCAAACATTGGCCCAGAGCGACCAGCCGACATGTCTCCTATTGCGAGGAGAAACCAGCCTGCAGCAGATCCTCAGGAGGAGGGTGCTGAGGGGGGAGAAATCATGCAGAACCTTGAGGGTATTGCTCGAGGGATTCCAGATTATGCTCGGCTAGCGGATGCCCCATTAGCGTACTAGAGGCACACAGTCGGGGTGCCGAGTCGCATCCATCCACTCTTGAGACACCTAGTGCGAGCAATGACATGCTACCATGAGCACCATAGGGATTAGATATCTAGGTTTTATTTCCATGCATATTTTTTGAGAGACATGTTGTCTCTGGATGTATCAAGACAAACATGTATTATTTTTTGATGATGCATGTTGTGCAAACATTTGGACATATATAT
>APFE031591907.1:45931-59232 GCA_000404065.3 Pinus taeda
ACATGCCGAAGCATCCAATACCATGGACCGAAAACCATCGCATCCAATACCATGGACCAAAAACCATCGCATCCAAAACCATGGATCGAAAACCATAGGTAGGTCCACCCAACCTAATATAGGGTCCAAAAAAAACTCGTGGGGCACTGTCTCGGACCCTATAGAGGGGGGCTACTCGCCCCCATCAAATCCCCCGGACAGGGGGGCTGCCGCTCCCCTTATGATCCCCTCGCTGCACAATCGGTGCAACGAAGAGTGGGCTCCGCCCCCCTCTAACCCACTGGTTCACTACATAGTCTAGTCGTGGAAAGAATATAACACAACCCAACATTACCAATGAGGAAGATGTAATGGCATAGGTAGAGGAAATGCCTATCAGTGTTACAAGTGTCATAAGTGGGGACACATGTCTTTTGAATGTCCTGAAAGTGATCAAGCAGGGCAAAGAGGAACATATGTTGCTCAACTAGAAGAAGCAGAGGCACCACCACAAGAAGTGGAGAACATGCCTGAAACGGGAAAAGCCTTAGTGTTAAACAAGGTATTGTTGAAACCAGCTAAAGAGTTAGCTAACCAGACACAGCGGGAAGCACTGTTCCGAACTGTGTGTGAATCACATGGGAAATGCTACAAATTGATTATTGACAGTGGGAGCACTGACAACTTGGTAGCCACTGAAATGGTAGAAAAACTGGGTTTAAAAAGATTGAAGCACCCAACACCATACAAGGTGTCTTGGTTACAAAAAGGACACCAACTGCTGGTTGATGAGCAGTGCGAAGTGGAGTTTCACATTGGTAGGTATAACGATAAAGTAATTTGTGATATCATGCTGATGGATGTGCGCGATATACTATTGGGCAGACCATGGCAGTATGACAGGAAAGTTTTCCACAATGGGAAGACAAACTGTTACAAGTTTTCTAAGGATGGGATAACGCATACGCTAGTACCGATGAAAGAGGAGGATATGACAGAAAACAGTGGAACAAAAGCATTACTATTAGGAGGAAAAGAGTTTCTAGAGTAGATTGGAGATGATGAGGTAAAATATGTAATTATACGAAGGCCAAGAGTGGTGTTAATCCAGACATAGATTATTGACTTACCTGAGGAGATATAGGATATGCTGCAGGAGTTTAGTGACATTGTGGTGGATGATCTACCAGATAAATTGCCACCAGAAAGGAGTATCAGTCACCATATTGATTTCATTCCAGGGGCTAGTTTACCAAACAAAGCTGCTTACCGGATGAGTCGAAAGGACAATGAAGAGATCAAGAAGCAGGTACAGGAGTTGTTGGATAAAGGGTTGATTTGGGAGAGTTTAAGTCCTTGTGCAGTCCCAGCTATTTTAACTCCCAAGAAAAGAGGTGAATGGTGGATGTGTACTAATTCTCGAGCAATTAACAAGATCACTATTAGGTATAGGTTTCCTTTACCGTGGATGGACGACATGATGGATTGTTTGAGTGGAGCAGCATATTTTTCGAAGATTGATTTGAAAAGTGGATATCACCAGATTTGGATTCGTGGAGGGGACGAATGGAAGACAACTTTCAAGACCAATGAAGGCCTGTATGAATGGCTGGTCATGCCATTTGGACTGAGCAACACACCTAGCACATTCATGCGCTTGATGAATGAGATGCTAAAGGAATACATTGGAAAGTTTGTGATTGTATATCTAGATGATATCCTTATTTTCAGTAAGACGGAGGAAGAACATTCCTGACATGTCAGGTATGTCCTGGAAAAGTTGCAGCAAAACAAATTGCTGTTAAATTTGAAGAAGTGTAATTTTTAAAATAAATAATTGATTTATTTAGGATTTGTGATTTCGGAAAACGAATTAAATATGCATCCTGAAAAGGTTGTAGCCATAGTTAGCTGGCCATCCCCCAGGAGTTTGTTTGAAGTGTGGAGTTCTTATGGGTTGGCGAGTTTTTATCGAAAATTTATAAAAGATTTCAGTGGGATTTGTGCACCCATGGTGGATACCGTTAAAAAGGAAAATCAACCTTTTCATTGGACGGATTCAACGGAAAAGAGTTTTCAGCTACTAAAAAAGAAGATCACCAAAAGACCAATTTTGAGGTTGCCAGATTTCAACAAACTTTTTCAAGTTCGTTGCAATGCCAGTGGGACAGCCATTGGAGCAGTACTCAGCCAAGAGGACAAGCCAGTGGCTTATTTCAGCGAGAAGTTGAATGAGAGTAGGTAGATGTATAAAGAGATCAAGTTTAGAAATGAGGCATTAAAATTTGAAACATATGCTCAGTATTTAAAACGGACTCCTAGCAATCAGAATAGGTTAATGTCAGCTTTTTGACATAAAAATTGGTAAAATGCAAATAACCTTTTTGCATCCTACAGTCCAGTAGCCTAAGCCTCAGAAGATTACAGGACGACAAAATTTGAAGTTTTGGCTAGGGATGTTCACCCTATTGATCAAATTGAATTTCATAAGCAAGAAGGATAAATGATCTACTCAACGATGACCAACAAGGCCATGAGTGTTCAGAAACTGCAAAATTCTCTAGAAAACATCACAACACAGTTTAAGCTAGAGAAAGTATCCTCACAGGCAAAGGATATCAGAATCAAGTCACTGGAAGACTTGGTTATTGAGATTGGCTATAATCCAAATGAGATCAAGGCTGCAAAAAAGCTGATAAAGAAGAAAAATGAAGACATTGCTGCACTAAAGAAGCAACTGAAGTTGCCTCCTTCTGAACCTCCACAAACCAAGGAGGTTCTAGAAAGACAAAGCCAGAAAGATGAAATGATGGACCTTGTTATCTCAAAATCAAGCACTGGAAGGCTGCAGACCAGGCTAACTTCAAGTAACTATTTCAAACCAAGATTTTGACTAAGGCTTAGCCTCCTTAGCCTGAGAGGGCTCTCTCAAAGGGGTTTATGATTTTCTATTAATGATAAGATGGCTAACTCTTGTGATGTAACAACATAGACAAATATAATGGCTGGATAAACATTACAAAAGTTTCCATTGGGCTTATGGAGTCAATCAAGCTTCTGTAAACAATGACATTACCTTTGCATAGAAGTCAGGGCACTTAGCATTTAAATGTTCAGAATACAACTTACATGAAACCACAATTCACACATGCATACAGGAAGTCAGAGCACAATCAGTGAATTCTGAGTGATTATGCATCCATGCAACTAAAAAAAGACATTAAGGAAAGAACAAAATACATATTCTGAACATGACAAATCCTTCATGAATCCTGAGAAGAAAAGTAGATGCTTTGCATTACTGAAAATGGTTTTTACATAAGCTAAACAACACTTCTGCTATCAATTTTCCAACCGTTAATACATCAGATGTTCTGCTATATATAGAGATCTTTACATACTTGGGATTCCTCTTCCAGCATGATGGGAATTCGAATTCCACCTATTATGACACCTATTGACACCTAAAACTAATTATTAAATGAAACTAGCTGTTAACTAGGAGTGCTAGTGACCTAATACAACTAGGAGTGTAACTCCTTATCATGATTACAACAACCTTATCTAAGCATTTAAAGCATTATTTGACAACTTGCAACCTAAATAAGTCGAATTTGATGAAGCCTCCCACGTGGTCATCTGACTGCTGAGGACAAACCCTAGAAATTAGGGAACATGTTTCCATGTTTTTAGGTTTAGGATCCCTGAAAATGGCACGTGGGACAGAGCCTTTATCTCCTCATCCACGACACATTTCTCGAAACTGAAGGAGGTTTTTGTATTCCAGGATGTCTAGAACAAAAACCTTTTTTTTTTTTTTTAAATACTTCTGCAGCTGTCCAGAATGTTTCTTTGAAAAATAGGTTATAAACAGGAAAACTCTGTTTGTGAAAAACTGCACCTACAGCAGTTTCGTAGCGCGCTACGAAACTGCTGTGTAATTTCAAAAACATAGTTTTATGCCAAAATTTGACTTCTTTGAGTTTCTTTGTATTGGAATGTCTTTTTCAAGTGCCCTGAAGCTATTCAAAACTGAAATGGAGATGCATCATTCTTGAAACAACTTGCAACAAGGTAAATCATCAAAATTTGGTACATGACCTTACTTGCTATGTGATTTTCCTTAGCTAAGGAAATCCTTTCTGCTGGCTTAGTTGTATCTTGAAATCCTCGATTTGCCTCTTCATAATTCTGATGTTGGTTCTGAGCCTATTATTAATCCATCTGATGTGTCTTGCCTTGCTTAATTTAGGAACTGGCTCACTTGAATTTGATGAAGATTTCTGATCTTTTCTCACCATGAGTTTGTTTGCAAAAACCTTTTTCTTTGAAATTTTGTCAGCGATAACAGTGGCTCCACTTGGGATAGTGTGCCCTTGTGGTACACTAAGAACTCGCAGGTCCAGTGCCTTATCCTCTTATGATAAATGGAAATTTGTTTGACAAACATTTACTTTAAGCTTCTTGGGCCTTCACCTTGGGCTTGAACTTGATGATCACTGTAGGAGAAAGAAGTCTATATCTACTAAAACCAAAAATGCTCAATCAACCTTGAGCTTATTTGCATTTTCCTACCTACCTACCCTACCAGCTGCAAGCTCCACTTGTAGCTCAAGCAGCATGATATTTCAAATAAAGCCAATCAATTGTCGTTCCTGATATTGGAGGCTCTTGACTACATTCAACTTCAAAATAACCATGATAATGAGATGACCAAATCAACTTATAATGTATATGATCTTCATAATGCAAATGAAAATGAAATACTGGTGTGCAAAGCTTTGCCATGTATTCACTTATAGGGTCAAAGAAGATATAATTATTTTGATGATCATCATAACACTCTACCTCTTTAGACAACTGATTCTCAACCACACAAGATCGCTTTGACAATCTATCCAACTGCTTTTTTGAATCATTCCAACAAACAATGGAATTTTCCTCATTATTATCATCATTCTTTGGTGCAAGCTGCTGCAAGAAATTACAAAAATGAACAATCTTTTCCTCTGCCTGAGGATCATAAAAAATTTCTTCCAACATTTCTTCTTGGTGTTTGTAATCATGTTCATTTTGATAATGATCCGAAGACTGACAAGTCTGCTGCATCTCTACATCAATCTCAGAGGATGTAATATGGTTTTCATAAGTAAACCCTTGCTGATCTTCATGCTGCATTTCATGGGATGTTATACTTTCTTCTTGGTGTTGAAATGCATTGTTATGAAGGGCCTCTAAAATTTCTTCATCCATAAATTCATCATCATCATAACAATCCTCCAAGTACTGAATAAGACTTAAAGAATGTCTACAACAATCTTGGACCAGCAACAAGGAGGGATGGGATTCTTTATACATCTCATAGAATTCATCATGAAAACTAGCAAGCGAATATATTGAAACATTTTCCAAACTTTTGTACCAAGAACATGCTTTTCCTTCTAAAGTGGTCATAAACATTTTCATGAGACAATCTTCAGGGAACTAAACCTTAAGACTGCGTACATGCATATGGAACCTAACCAAATGAAGAGCAGCATTGTCTTTCTTTTCATCTTTGAATATTGGAAGATCCTCTAACCAATCAACCTTTGCCATAGGGTTTGGAAAACCAGGGATATGAGATCGATTCATAGGATCATACCTGACATTCATTCTTGTAGTGGAACTCATCTTGAAACTTCATCAAGCTACTGATCTTCTAGCAGTGGAGTCACCTTCCAATTTGTTATTTGATGTGTGGAGTCGCCAAGGTAGATTTGCAGCCTCAAAAAGATGTATGAGCTCCTGCTACCTTCAGAAGTTCAGCCTCTTGATTTCGGGAATGAATAATCTTCAGACTCCCGGCAGACGCACCAAAATGTTATCTAAAAATCAGATCCTGGAAGGCTGCAGACCAGGAAGACCTCAAGTAACTATTTCAAACCTACTTTAGGTTGAGGCTTAGCCTCCTCTACCTGAGAGGGCTCTCTCTAAATGGATTAATGATTTTGATTAAAGATAAGATGGCTAACTCTTATAGAACAACTGTAACAAATATGAATGGTGGAAACAATTTAACAACTATCCATTGGGCTTATGGAGTTAACAACACCTCAATATCACAATGAACTCAACCTTACATGGAAGTCAGGGCACTCAGCATTTAAACATTCAGAACATAAACTCATATGGGACCACATAGTTTATAAATGTATACAGGAAGTCAGAGCACATTTAGTGAATTGTGAGTGATTATACATCCATACCACTGTAAGAATTAAGAAAAGGACAACATCACATATTCTGAACATAAAAAATCCTTCATGAATCCTGAGAAGTAAAGTCAAATATGTATTACTGAAAATGAGTCTTACATAAGCCAAAATACAAGCTTTTCCATAAAATTTCCAACCTTTTGTACATTTCTCTTTCTCTTATTTATAGAGCTCTTCTACCTGATTGAGATTAATCCTCTAGCATGAGGGAAAGTCGAATTCTACTTTCTATGATGACACCTATTAACATCTAAAACTAACTAATAAATACAACTGACTGCTAACTAGCAGTTTTAGAGACCTAAGACAATTAGGATTCTATCTCTTAATCATGATTACAACAACCTTATCTAAACATTTAAAACATTCTTTGACACCTAAAACTCCATGAAGTCGAACTTGATGGTGCTCATAACCTTCCATCTGGCCCTTGATGACTCATCCCTTTGATGTTCCTAGAAACTAGGAGACTGTTCCTTCCTCTGTTATGGCTGAAAAATGGGTCTTGGGACAGAGCTCATAACTTATGATAAAAAATGTATTTGGACAAACGGAAGGAGGTTTTTGTGAACCAATCCGTGCTTAAAAAAAACCTCTCTTGGTTGTTTGAAACACCTTTCCTATCGCCCAAAATGTGTCTTTGAAAAACAGGTATAAAACAGAGAAATATACTTGTGAAAAACTGCACCTACAGCAGTTTCGTAGCGCACGTTTGGTCCTTCATTTCTCCCATCTCATGATGTATTTGAGGAAACTGAAGGAGATTTTTGTAGCCCATGATGTATAGAACAAAAACCTCTCTTTTTTTTTTAAAATACTTCTCCAGCTGTCCAGAATCGATCCTTGAAGAAGACGTGTAAAACAGGAAATTTTGATTTTGAAAAAACTGCACCTACAGCATTTTCGTAGCGCAACTTTGGTCCATCATTTCTCCCAGATAGTAATGGATTTGAAGAAAGTAGAAGAGGTTTTTGTACTTCAGTATCTTAGGAATGAAAACCTCTTTCACTTTTCAGAGAGGCATTTTCCACTGCTCAGAAACTCTTATAGAATTTGACTGGTAGAAACTAGGAGACAAAGTTCCTCCTTTTTAGAGTTTCATTTTTATTCTTGTCTTTTACCTTCAGCTACTTGTTTTTCCCTTGTTGGATGTTTAAACCTTGTAAATACTCCCTTTCAGAAATCTTTCTTCACAAATATTTACTTTTTGTCTCTCAAAATTGGTCCATCAAGTCATAATATGCAGCGACAGCAGTTTTGTAGCGCGCTACGAAACTGTTGTGTGAATAAATAAAAAAAACACAGTTTTTTCAAAAAAAATATTCTTCTTGTGATTTCTTCATAGCTTCATCTTATGCCAATAGACCACATATATTTTACATAATTCATCCATAAACAGCTTCGAAAAGGTAATGTTCTAACCAAAATTATGTTAAGGCTCCAATCACTTACAGCCCGGTTCTTTTATGCTGAGATTGTCCTCCTAGTTTGCTAAAATGAATTTGTAGGTCCTCAATCTGTCTCCTTTACCTTTGGCTCTGCCTCTTGTAATATTCTTAAATGCCTAGTCATAGGCCTTCTTGGCTTTGAAAACAAACTTTTAGAATTGGTCATCAATTCACCCAATAGTAAGCAGGTTCTCTTTTGCAATTGCAAGGCTGTCTAGAAAGGAAATTGAATTGAAAAGGCACACGTGATTGACTTCCTTAAGATTCACATTGCTATACAAAAACTTCTAATTGCTACTGTAAATAACTATTGGCCTGTCTGATGCTGCAAAAACATGTGTTGTGTTCTTAGAGCGAAAGGTCCTCAAGGTGATAGCTTTTGTACCCAACAAAATCTTCTTCCGGTCAGACAACTCTCCAGTGCTCATATTCAATATGAAGTTGAATAGATGCCCATCCCCAAGACCACATAATAAGTATGCAGTCCCTTCAAATCTTGTTTGAGCCTTCAAAGAACTCTAATGTATGCTGACCCTGTGTTTTCCAAGTACTTCTTGTGCATGAAAGGAGCATGAGAATGACCAAGACCAATTCTTCTTTACCTTACCCTTTTCTTTTGAAATTTTTTTAGTGATAACAGTGGCTCCACTTGGGATAGTGTGCCCTTGTGGTTCACTAAGAACCTGCAGTTCCAGTGCCTTATCCTCTTATGATAAACAAAAATTTATTTGACAAGCATCTCCTTTAAGTTTCTTGGGCCTTCACCTCGGGCTTAAGCTTGATGATCACTTTATGAAAAAGAAGTCTATATCTACTAAAAAAAAAAATATGCTCAGTCAACTTTGAGCTTATTTGCATTTTCCTACCTACCTACTAGCTGCATTTTCCACTTTAGATCAAGCAACATGATATTTCCAATAAAGCCAATCAATTGTCCTTCCTGATATTGGAGGCTCTTGACTGCATTCAACCTCAAAATAACCATGGTAGTGAGATGACCAAATCAACTCATAATATACCTTCTCTTCATAATGCAAATGAAAATGAAAAATTGGTGTGCAAAGCTTGTCCATGTATTCATTTATTGGGTCAAAGAGGACAAGGTTATTTTGATGATCATCATAACATTCTACATCTTTAGAAAATTGATTCTCAGCCACACACGATTTCTTTGATATGCTATCCAACTACTCTTCTAAATGGTTCCCACAAACAATGTAATTTTCCCCCTTATTTTGATCATTCATTGATGTAAGCTGCTGCAAGGAAACACAAAATTGAACAACCTTTTCCTCTGCCTGAGGATTATAAAAGCTATATTCCAGTATTTCTTCTTGTTGTGTGTAATCATTTTCATCTTCATTATGATTTGAAGATTGAGAAGACTGTTGCATCTCTACATCAATATCAGAGGATTGAACATGGTTTTCATAAGTAAACCCGTGCTGATTTTCATGTTGCATTTCATGAGATGTTATACTTTCTTCTTGGTGTTGAAATGCATTGTTATGAAGAGCCTCTAAAATTTCTTCATCCATAAATTCAACATCACCATAACAATCCTCCAAGTACTGAATAAGACTTAAAGAATGTCTACAACAATCTTTGAGCAACAATAAGGAAGGATAACATTCTTTATACATCTCATAGAATTCATCATGAAAACTAGCAAGCGAATATATTGAACCATTTTCCAAACTTTTATACCAAGACCATGCTTTTCCTTCTAAAGTGGTCATAAACATCCTCATGAGACAATCCTCACGAAACTGAACCTTAAGATTGCGTACATGCATATGAAACCTAACCAAATGAAGAGCAACATTGTCTTTCTTTTCATCTTTGAATATCGAAAGATCCTCTAACCAATCAACCTTTGGCATAGGATTTGGAAAACCAGGGATATGAGACCGATTTAGAGGAGCATACTTGGCATTCATTCTTGCAGTGGAACTCATCTTGAAACTTCATAAAGCTACTGATATTCTAGCAGTGGAGTCACCTTCCAATTTTTTATTTGATGTGTGGAGTCGCCAAGGTAGTTTTGCAGCCTCAAAAAAGATGTCTGAGCTCCTGCTACCTTCAAAAGTTCAGCCTATTGATTTCGGGAAAGAATAAGCTTCAAGCTCCCGGCAGACGCACCAAAATGTTATCTCAAAATCAGATCCTGATAGGCTACAGACCAGGAAGACTTCAAGTAATTGTTTCAAACCTACTTTAGGCTGAGGCTTAGCCTCCTCAACTTGAGAGGGCTCTCTCTAAATGGATTAATGATTTTGATTAAAGATAAGATGGATAACTCTTATAGAACAAATATGAAAAATATGAATGGTGGAAACACATTTAACAACTATCCATTGGGCTTATGGAGTCAACAACACCTCAATATAACAATGAACTCAACCTTACATGGAAGTCAGGGCATTCAGCATTTGAACATTCAGAACATAAACTCATATAGGACCACAAAGTTTATAAATGTATACAGGAAGTTAGAGCACATTCAGTGAATTCTGAGTGATTATACATCTATAACACTGCAATAATTAGGAAAAGGACAACATCATATATTCTGAACATAAAAAATCCCTCATGAATCCTGAGAAGTAAAGCCAAACATGTATTACTGAAACTGAGTCTTACATAAGCCAAATACAAGCCTTTTCATAAAATTTCCAACCCTTTGCTAATTCGACCTCTTGCTCTATATAAATCATTTACAATTAGGATTCCATCATCCATGATCAAGAGAATTCGAATTTGTCATCAGTGACACCTATTCTAACCATAAAACAAACCATTAATTAGAACTAGCTATTAACTAGGAGTGCTAGTGACCTAATACAACTAGGAGTGTAACTACTTATCATGATTACAACAACCTTATCTAAGCATTTAAAGCATTATTTGACAACTTGAAACCTCACGAAGTCGAATTTGATGAAGCCTCCCACGTGGTCATCTGACTGTTGAAGACAAACCCTAGAAATTAGGGAACATGTTTCCCTATTTTTAGGTTTAGAATCCCTGAAAATGGCACGTGGGACAGAGCCTTTATCTCCTCAACCATGACACATGTTTCGCAACTGAAGGAGGTTTTTGTAGTCCAGGATGTCTAGAACAAAAAAATCTCTTGGTTTTTTAAAATACTTCTCCATCTGTCCAGAATCGATCCTTGATGTTCCTAGAAACTAGGAGACTGTCCCTTGCTCTGTTCTGGCTGAAAAATGGGTCTTGGGACAGAGCTCATAACTTCACACTAAAACCGTATTTAGAAAAACTGAAGGAGGATTTTGTGAAACAATCCATTCTGAACAAAAACCTTTCTTTGTTTTGTGAAACACCGTCCCTACCTCCCAGAATGTGCCTTTGAAAAACAGGTGTAAAACAGAGAAATATGCCTGTGAAAAACTTGCACCTACAACAGTTTCGTAGCACACGTTTAATCACCCATTTCTCCCAGATCATAATTAATTTGAAGAAACGGAAAGAGGTTTTTGTATTTCATTATGTTAGGAATAAAAACCTCTTTCAATTTTCCAAAATATTCTTTCAGTTTCTCTGGCGACCTCCTGGAAGTTGACTACTTAAAATAGTTTTTCCCATGAAAAAGGCTGCTTCAGTTACCCCGGTTGTTCTTCATGCAATTGCATTGGATTATCTTGTTTTACATACACTGTAGACTTGACCCAAAACCTCTTTGAATCTGCCTTAAGCATCATGAACAAAAATAGCTATGAATAATGATCATCTTCATAAACTTCCTTTCAAAAATATTTGCCTTTGTCTTTCAACATTGGTCCATGAAAGCATAATGTGCAGCTACAGCAGTTTCGTAGCGCACTACGAAACTGCTGTGTGATTTTAAAAACACAGCTTCGAGTCAAAAATTCAACTCTCTTTATCTTACCTTTGCTTGAAATGGCCTTTCCATCTACCATGAAGTTGTTCAAAACTTACATGCCTTGCTTGAGCCTTCAAAGAACTCTGATGTATGCTGACCTTGAGTTTGCCAAGTGCTTCTTATGCATGAAAGGAACTTGAGAATAACCAAGACCAATTCTCCCTTACCTTACCCTTTTCCTTTGAAATCTTTTCAGTGATAATAGTGGCTCCACTTGGGATAGTGTGCCCTTGTGGTACACTAAGAACGCGCAGGTCCAGTGCCTTATCCTCTTATGATAAATGGAAATCTGCTTGACAAGCATCCCCTTCAAGTTTCTTGGGCCTTCACCTCGGGCTTGAGCTTGATGATCACTGTAGGAGAGAGAAGTCTATATATACTAAAAAAAAAATGCTCAGTCAACCTTGAGATTATTTGCATTTTCCTACCTACCTACTAGCTGCAATTTCCACTTTAGGTCAGGCAACATGATATTTCCAATAAAGCCAATCAATTTTCCTTTCTGATATTGGAGGGTCTTGACTACATTCAACTTCAAAATAACCATGGTAGTGAGATGACCAAATCAACTTATAATGTATATGATCTTCATAATGCAAATGAAATTGAAATACTGATGTGTAAAGCTTTGCCATGTATTCACTTATAGGGTCAAAGAAGACATGATTATTTTGATCATCATCATAACATTCTACATCTTCAAACTACTGATTCTCAACCACACAAGACCCTTTTGATGTGCTATCCAACTGCCTTTCTGCATGATGCCCATAAACAATGTATTTTTCTTCATTATAAAGATCATTCATTGATGTAAGCTGCTGCAAGGAATCACAAAATTGAACGACCTTTTCCTCTGCCTGAAGATTATAAAAGCTATCTTCCAGTACTTCTTCATGGGGTTTGTAATCAATTTCATACTCTTTATGATTCGAAGATTGATAATATTGTTGCACCTCTACATCAATATTAGAGTATTGAACATGGTTTTCATAAGTAAACCCCTGCTGATTTTCATGTTGCATTTCATGGGATGTTATACTTTCTTCTTGGTATTGAAATGCATTGTTATGAAGAGCCTCTAAAATTTCTTCATCCATAAACTCATCATCATCATAACAATCCTCCAAGTACTGAATAAGACTTAACGAATGTTTACAACAATCTTTGAGTAACAATAAGGAAGGATGACATTCTTTATACATCTCATAGAATTCATCATGAAAACTAGAAAGCGAATATATTGAACCATTTTCCAAACTTTTATACCAAGACCATGCTTTTCCTTCTAAAGAGGTCATAAACATTTTCATGAGACAATCTTCAGGGAACTTAACCTTAAGACTGCGTACATGCATATGGAATCTAATCAAATGAAGAGCAGCATTGTCCTTCTTTTCATCTTTGAATATTGGAAGATCCTCTAACCAATCAACCTTTGGCATAGGATTTGGAAAACCAGGGATATGAGACCGATTCATAGGAGCATACCTGGCATTCATTCTTGTAGTGGAACTCATTTTGAAACTTCATCAAGCTACTGATCTTTTAGCAGTGGAGTCACCTTCCAATTTCTTATTCGATGTGTGGAGTCGCCAAGGTAGTTTTTGCAGCCTCAAAAAGATGTCTGAGCTTCTGCTACCTTCAGAAGTTCAGCCTCTAAATTTCGGGAATGAATAGACTTCAGGCTCCCGGCAGACGCACCAAAATGTT
>APFE031591907.1:60172-86851 GCA_000404065.3 Pinus taeda
ACCTAATACAACTAGGAGTGTAACTCCTTATCATGATTACAACAACCTTATCTAAGAATTTAAAGCATTATTTGACAACTTGCAACCTCAAGAAGTCGAATTTGATGAAGCCTCCTACGTGGTCATCTGACTGTTGAAGACAAACCCTAGAAATTAGGGAACATGTTTCCCTATTTTTAGGTTTAGGATCCCTGAAAATGACACGTGGGACAGAGCCTTTATCTCCTCAACCATGACACATGTTTCGAAACTGAAGGAGGTTTTTGTAGTCTAGGATGTCTAGAACAAAAACCTCCTTTTTTTTTAAAATACTTCTCCATCTGTCTAGAATCGATCCTTGATGTTCCTAGAAACTAGGAGACTGTCCCTTTCTCTGTTCTGGCTGAAAAATGGGTCTTGGGACAGAGCTCATAACTTCTCACAAAAAGCGTATTTAAAAAAACTGAAGGAGGCTTTTGTGAAAAAATCCATGCTGAACAAAAACCTCTCTTGGTTTTTTGAAACACCATCCCTAACTCCCAGAATGTGCCTTTGACAAACAGGTGTAAAACAGAGAAATATGCCTGTGAAAAACTTGCACCTACAGCAGTTTCGTAGCGCACGTTTAGTCACCCATTTCTCCCAGATCATAATTAATTTGAAGAAACGGAAAGACTTTTTTGTAGTTCATTATGTTAGGAATAAAAACCTCTTTCAATTTTCCAAAATATTCTTTCAGTTGCTTTGGCGACCTCCTGGAAGTTGACTACTTAAAACCGTTTTTCCCCTGAAAAAGGCTGCTTCAGTTACCCCGGTTGTTCTTCATGAAATTGCATTGGATTATCTTGTTTTACATACATTGTAGACTTGACCCAAAACATCTTTGAATCTTCCTTAAGCATCATGAACAAAAATAGCTATTAATAATGATCATCTTCATAAACTTCCTTTCAAAAATATTTTCCTTTGTCTTTCAACATTGGTCCATGAAAGCATAATGTGCAGCTACAGCAGTTTCGTAGCGCGCTACGAAACTGCTGTGTGATTTTAAAAACACAGCTTCGAGTGAAAAATTCAACTCTCTTGATCTTACCTTTTCTTGAAATGGCCTTTCCATCTACCATGAATTTGTTCAAAACTTACATGCCTTGCTTGAGCCTTCAAAGAACTCTGATGTATGCTGACCCTGAGTTTGCCAAGTGCTTCTTATGCATGAAAGGAACTTGAGAATAACCAAGACCAATTCTCCCTTACCTTACCCTTTTCCTTTGAAATTGTTTCAGTGATAACACCGCCAATGTGGGGAAACCCTTGATCAATTCTTCTTATATGTTCTTCAATAGTTCAGCATAGAGAGAGAGAGAGAGAGAGAGAGAGAGAGAGATAGTACATTTACAACAAAATTCAACACTTTGACTTATCTAGATAAGAGAATAGATCATATCAAAGAAGATGATACATGAGATCAGTTGAAGATATGCTGCTTCAACTAATTCTCCAAGGTGACTCCTTCACCTATCATTGTACTGCATCTCATCATCATGTTGCACCTCACCATGTTGGACCCATCATCACAATGTTGGACATCATGATCATGTTGTACACATCATACTGTTGCACCTTATGCTGCACTATTGTCCCATGTGCCATTGGTTCACCATGCTGCCACAACTCTCCCATGTGCCATTGCAGCATCATGTTGCCACACTGCTTTCCCATGTGGTATGTTGAACCATGTTGACATACATCATGTCTCATGTGCTTGCAGCACCATGCTTGTCATGTTGTCCATGCTTGTTGATGTCCCATATTCGCCTTAGCATTCCTTTGTTGTCCCATTTACTATGCAGTTGTCCCTTACCAATGCTGCCTAGATATATTGTTGTAGTTGATGTCCCAAATAGTCATTCTATACCTTGTTGTTGTCCCATTGTTGTTGTCCCCTTAGCCTTGCCATACCTTGTTGTTGTCCCGGGTGTCTTAGCGGCACAATGTAGCCCAATTGTCCCATTTACTATCACTATTGTCCAAGGCTTGTTTGAGCCGTCAAACTCTCCATGATGTCCCTGTTTTGAGGTGGTTAGGACTGTGACCTACCATAGTCCATGCTATCACCCACAACTCACCTTTTCACTGCCCCAAACAACCCTTCTTCAACTCGACCTACCCTCGGCCTCCTCTCAGTAGCTCGGTGCCTTGTTTTAGGCCTTAAAGCAATCCTCCCTTTCAGCCGCATTAGGCCTGGATCTAGGGAACCATATGCCTATAGCTAGGGCACCATTAGTATGTTTAGGACAATGTCTATCTTCATCTTAACAATGGCCAGGATACCATTGAGATAGTGTAGGTTGGAGTTGCCTTAGGATAACGTTAGGGCTATCTTATTGGACTGTGTTAGGGTTGCCTTTAGGACTATGTTAGGCTTCTTCCTTAAGCTCCTTTAGATCCATGCATAGAACCCTTGCATTGCTTTGTTGGCTTGCCTTCTTTGCTGCAGCTAGGGTAACCTCTTTTCCTCCAACGTCTATGGCTTCCACTCCTAGATTTATCTTCCACTAAAATTCAAGACAAGTCAAGAGAAATCAAGATAGAAGTGTGTGTAGAAATGACTATCAAGTCACCTCTTTTTATACTAAAACGTTGAGCACATGTGTGGGTTATTTAGTTGCTGGTCGACCTTGACAAATTGTCTTATAACACAAATAAGTTCATAACGCCATGAATACTTATCAGAATCGGATGATATTTAGATCAATCCTACACCTCTCGATGAGAGGAATCCAAGAAAAATATCAGTTTCCATCAATAAGATGACCCACCTGGAGTTTGGCCGTAGTTGCCAATTTTAATAGATTTGTATGTTAAGGAAATTAGATGAAAATGAATAAAAATAGAGACATCAATAATAAAAAGGCATTAGAGAACCAATTTAAAACTTTTATCAGTTTTGGATTTGGAATTAGTTTCAGAGAGAGAGAGCACCAAGAGGAGAAAGCAAGAAAGCAACTAAAGGAAGGAAAAGGACCATCAAAAGAAAGAAAGGATAAGGTTGGATCAACAACTTTAGTAGGAGGAGTTTGTAGGTAATAGGTTACATGTGTAATTTCCTAGTTGAGGTGTGAATGCATGGTACATGCATTTGTTTATTTGGTTCATTTGTTGTCATTGGCATGATTTTTGCCTATTTTGACAGTGACTTCATCCTTTCCTTTCCATATCTTGGGTAGTCATGGTGTGATGGGATTCATTTCTTAATTGAGATTTGGATTTCTGTAAGGTTTTGGAACCAAGTGAGGAAGTGTTAGGAAAATTCCCAAGGGTTAGGGGTGGAAATAGTTTTATCCAGGAATAACTTGATAGGTGGGTGGAGATAGGAACATTCCTCAAGGTATGGTGGAGAAATTTTAAGGCATCCAAGCTCGGTTTGGTTTTGTGATATCAGGACTGGTTTAGGTGAGATCATGGTAGTTTGGGGGTGGAGGTGGTTTAACCTATGGATTCCCTTGGTTTTTTATGTCTTTATTTATCTCATTAGATCCCATAGTCATGTTTGCAATATGGAACGAAGGTGATTGGTTGAAAGAAAGATTTGGTTCAGCTTAATTTATGGTCATGCGGTACATGGAAGTACCTGACTTGGTTGGATTTTGCATAAGTTAATAAGGGTTATTTGCATATTTCTATTTATGAGAACGTGTACTTGTTATTATGTTGATTTGATGGTTGTTTTTTCATGGTTAATATTTTTTTTATATGTTGTTATAAGCATGGTTTTATGGTGTGCTCTAGCTATGGATCTTGTTATTCTTTGATAAGTTATTGAATAGTTGATGAATGCATGGAATAACTAGTGTTGTTGCATCTACTTGAGAAGGAATTATACCTTTTTAGTAATTTTTAGATGAATTTTAGACATTTATACTCATATATGCATTCATGACTTATAGCCTACATGTTTACCATATGTTTGATGAAATGTATATCATGTTCTAGGAAGTCTAGGTTAGGTTTTGGTTTCAAGTTTGAATGTTTGGCATTCTTATCATGTAAATTATGATTCTAGAAAGTTAAAAGAAGCTATGGGAAGTGATCTAGAGGTTAGCATTGAAAAGCGGCTCAGATCGTAGGACTATAGGCTCATTATAGGGGAATTTAGGCCATAACTGCATGGAAGTAGGCCTATAATTGCAGCTGGAGGCCTATAGCCACACTCTTTCCTTGTTGTGCATGCAGTTTGGGTGTTATGTCAGTGAAAATTAGGTCCATCTTAGGGATTGACCACCTGGGGTGGTTTGCATCCTTCTAAGTGATATGTGGTATCTAAGGGTTATTAGTAAAGGTGTCGGTTTGTCGGCCCCACTTCCATAACTAGAACTTGGAGGTTGAGCCATGTCATAGCGGCAGTTCAAATTTACCTGAGAGGGCTTATAAAAGTGGGAAAATATGGGTTGGCATGTTACAGATTAGTATCAGGGCTTTCAAGTTCAAAGACTTGGACTCGATGGGCACGATGTGATTGTTATGCATGGATGTCAGTCGTTTGCATGCATTGAAGTTGCTATGGTTGTCATGTGTGTCGTTGGTGTTACAATTTGAGTTATCATGAATGATGATTGAGATGATGTTGATAGATTTATATTTGTGTGTCCTTATAATATATATATATAATATATATTATATATATATATATATATATATATATATATATATATATACTTGTATATGATTTTGATTATGTTTATATTTTGTTTATTTAACATGGTATGGTTGTAGGAAGAATAAATTAGAGAGGATGAGTAGAATGGTGGATTGCAGTTCATGTGACTCTCCTTATAGATCAGCTAAGTAGCAAGGATAAGAGTACTCTCCTAACATAGTAGATACCTTGAGAAGTCTGAGGGAAGAAATAAGAAGTTACAAAGTAGATAATGATAGGATAATTCAGTCATAAGAAATGATCTCCAGAGCTCAGGGAAAGAAAGTTGAGGTCAATGCAGTAATCCTTTAGATTTTATTAGATTTGAAGAGACAAGGACAACCATGGATCACTTATGGACAAGAGGAAAGGACTGACGGGGCATATGGTATCAGATCTTGATCAGGGCACAAGTTGGATAGGGATGACATAGTCAGACGTCGTAGATGGAAGGGTACACCTAATAGGAAAGGTAGTGGTTATGGGTTATATTATAGTTATTCTTTAGAAAAACATCATGGTCATCGTCATTCATCCATATATGAGGAGTGAGAGGGTTTACTTTCCAGATGAGTTTAATAAATTCAAGCCTCCTACATTTGATGGAGATTTGAAGAAGTCGGAAGATGTAGAAACATCACTTCTTGGGATGAAGAATTCCTATGAGTTGCATGATTATACAGAGAATATGAAAGCCATGATAGTTATTTTTAGTCTCAAGGGAAAAGTGGATATCTTATGGGAAGATGTGAAGCATGTCAAAGGCATCGGGATAGAGGAGTTGAGTTTGCATGAGTTTAAGAGACTCTTTCGGAAGAAGTAATTATGTGAGAAATATTATGATGGAAAGAATAAGGAGTTCTATGAGCTAAAGGTGGGTTTTATGAAAAATGAAGAGTACATGGCTAAGCTTCTAGAGCTATTGAGGTATGTGCCTTACCATAAGGATGAGAAGACAAAGGTTTAAAGATTCATCAGTGGAATGTTTTTAGCATTCAAGGATCGTGTTGAGTATGATAAGCCTCGATCATTGGAGGAAGTCATTGGGAAGCTAAAGCATTATTATGAGTAGTCGAAGTGTAAGTCTCATCCTAAGCGTAGTTGGAAAAGTAATGACAAGGCCAAGGGAAAATGGAGTCTGAAGCGGGAAATACCTCAATATGTAGGTGAGAAAGAAAATGCGGCTCCTTACAACATGTTCAGTGTAGCTGACAAAGGACATTGACCTCATCTTGGAGAGCAACTGAATAAAGGTAATGGCAAGGAAATGTTGTAGAGTTGTGATTTATGTCAAATATAATAAAAAGAAGGATTTTTTATTGTACCAAGGTAGCAAGCCTCAGCTTTACAGTGCTGAGGAGGTGCAGACAGTTGGCGATGTTAGTCAGAGCATTCCTTATATTTTCAGAGTGTTTGATAACAAGTAGGTGGATCACTAGGCATCCATTATTGAGATGGAATGTAAGATTTTTGATTGAGTCATTTCCATTCTCAGTGACCTTTGATCTAACTATAGTTATATCCGTCCTGGCCTAGTGGATAAGTGTTTCTTGAATAAATAATTGCATGCATAATCTTGGTTGGTGTAGTTGGCTATAGGGACCAAGAAAAGAGTTCATCATTGGGTGAGACCTTGTGAATTTGAGTTGAATGGTATGCCTACATCAGCACATATAAATGTTCTTCCATTCAATTCATACAATATTATTTTGGGTATGGATTGGTTGTACCTTCACATGACAAGGTAGATTGTTACAAGAAGGCCGTTGAGTGCTTGGATGATGATGGAGAGAAGAGAATGTTGCAAGGAAAGAAGAATTCTACATCTGTGAGAATGGTTACAACTAAGCAGTCTAAGCATAGTTGTAGGAAGGGGTGTGCATTATTTGTAGTGGATGTTTCAAGTGACAAGGGGAAGGATGTTGATGATGATGAATTCTAGAAGATGCATCTTGTTTTGTAGTAGTTTTAGGATGTGTTTCCTGTGGATATTCATAGTTACTGCCTCATAGGGAACTCAAATTTTCTATTGAATTGGTACCAGGAGCAGCCCCAACATCAAAGGAACCTTATAGGATGAGCACTCTAGAGTTAGTGGAATTGAAGTTGCAAATCAAGGAAATTCTTGATAAATGATACATAAGGTCACGTTTGTCACCTTGGGGTGCACCGATATTGTTTGTGAAGAAGAAGAATGGTACTCTTAGGTTGTGCATTCACTACATGAAATTGAACAAGGTGGTGATCAAGAATAGGTATCCTTTTTTGTGGATTGATGATTTATTTGATCAGTTTAAGGGAGCAACAACATTCTCAAATATTGAATTGAGATCAGGATACCATCAAGTACGCATCAAATAAGAGGACATCTACAAGACTGCACTTCATACGAGGTATGGGCATAATGATTTTGTAGTGGTTTCATTTGGTCTTACTAATGTGTTATAATTATGGTGTCGGTGTTGTCCTTGATGGAAACTCACATATATGATAACCAGATGATGTATCCACAGGTCAGTTCATAAATGATAAAGTGATGAATGATGGAAAATAACATTGTAATAGGTCAATTTAGAGGTAACAGAGTAATGGCACAAAAGAAGAGGATGATGGGACAAAGGATTGCAGATTAGAATCAAGAAATTGAGGAAAGAGAATGTTTTAAGTTGTATATGTTGTTTAACCAAGTCCAAGTCACGTATACATGTGGGTACACAGAATAAAAGGTGTGTATATGTATGCATGAAATTTTCATAGAAGGAAAAGCACGTATGGGATGGAAAATTAAGGTTAAATAATACGAAGGGTACATACCATGGTATTAGCCCACAATATTGAGCGAAAGAATGGTTACTTGATCCCATCTAAGAATACCATAGGTTCTAATTGTTTTTTTGGTGCATGGTATTAACAAAGGCTCTAAGTATATAAGGAGGAGAAGATGAAAGGGAAAAGGGGGAGGTGATGAAGATCTGATGAAGAGTTAGATTAAAAAGAAAATATGCATGTTGTGGGTTTTTGATGCTTTGCTTGATCTAAACTAAGTATGTACCTGAGTGTTTGATCATGGATGAAATACATCAGATCTGAAATAATTATGCACTAATGATGGGTCAGGATCATGAGACTTGAAGTGACTTATCATTGTATGATGTGATAATGGATAGGCTAGATCTGAGTGCTAATGCATGTTTTATCCTTTAAATCATATGATCTAGGTATATCTAAAGTCTTGAAAATTTGCGAAGTTATAAGTCATTATTTGTAGATATATACGTAGGTTCGCCTCAGTGAAGGCGCGTATACATGCAGATTCAAAACTTCCAAGTAGCGTATGTAGAGGAAGGACTTTTTGTTTAGAAATGACTTATTTATGTGATCAGTCTCGTTGTTTTACTGTTGTTTCTCAATTATGTCTTCATTAGATCTGAAATTAAACTAATTATATAAGGAGATTAAGTCTAGCTAATTGATTGATTGAGTAAGAAGGATGATCTTTGTTGCTATCTATTTATAACTCTATAATATGATAGTAACTCTTTAGAATGTCTTGAGTTAGTACATTTTTTGGTTCATAATTTTTATGATTCAGTATCTTTAGAGGTATACGTAGGTTGGGTTACAGAAGTAGCGTATACACACAGATTTTCCTCATTGAAGTAGAATATACATTTTGACATATGATTTTTGAGATTGCAATTGGTTTTGGTTGTTGAGGTAGTGTTATGAGTTTAATTTTGTGTACTGGTTATAGTGATCTAATTTTTCCAGTTGATTGGTTGAGTTTTGATTAAGTGTCTGTTGATTGGGTTTTGAGTGAATGGTTGATTCAGTTGTATCAGACATTGATGATTGGGTGATTCAGCTATGTCAGAGGTTTTAGTGATTTGTTAATTCAGTTGTGTAAGAAGTTTCAATGATTAGTTGATTCAAAAATAGATGATTGCGTTTCAATTATCTCAGAGATTGATGATTAGGTTTCACTGATTGATTGATTCAAATATGTTAGAGATAAATGCTAGTGTTACAATGATGAGTTACAATTTGATTTTTGATATTGATCTTAAGTGTTGATAATGGATCCAGTATGAAAATTTGATGAAATGTGTCCTACAAGTTATGATGTGTTGAAGTAGGTGGATCTAGTCTGAAAATTTGATGAAACATGGTCCATGGAGGATGTTGAGGGTTGGAACCTTTAGTGAGGAAGTCGAAGCTTCCTACTAGTAGTAGCTGGTGATTAGATCAGGGGGTTGTATCTCCCTTCTAGTAGCTATTGGATAATGAGTGAAGGTTGTAGCCTTCTACAGGTTGGTGTCTGCATACTGGTACAAGTTTATGTAATTACAAGAACAAGGGGGTTGTAACTCCCTTCCAGTAGAAGCTCGAGAACAAGTGAAGGTCATTTCCTTCTTGTTAAGGGATAAATTTCCCTAGGGTCTTAGGTTGATACCCTAGCAGATCAGAGGTTATCTACAAAGAAAAATACACATTCCACACACTCATGATGCTAATATAAACAAACTATACGAAGAGAGGTGCACCTGGAGGTCCTTCGTTTGGGAAGATCTAGCCAGGGTCCAAACCCTCTTGGAGTTCCTTTTAGTCCTTCAAAGTACAGTAGTATATTGACCAAGCATTATAAATAAATCATCTTCATAGCATATTGAAAGGTAGTTATTTTGTACAATTAAAACAACCATTCATATGTGAATCATAACATTGATATCATAAACATGAAGAAGATTTATATCAGGAACAAGACAAGTGTTTCTTTTATTATAGATAACTAAAGTACAAAAAGGAATGATTTCACCTGAGTCTTCCTTTCACATGCTCCAAGCGGAACCGTCCTCTAGATTTGTCCAGTCTCAAGCCTGCAACAATCTCCTTCCATGACGTACTCCAAGATATCTCAAGTAGTAGAAAGACATCATAACACAAGGAAACAAGGGTTTCTTGCAATGGGGGAAGTGTTGGAAGCACAAGGATATTTAGACCTGGTCAAGGATAATCTTAGCAGAGTGAGCTTTCTCTCTCTCTTCTCCTCTCTTAGGCCTTCCCATTAAAGCCTTTTATGTTTCTCCCAAAGTAGTTTTTTATTTTGGAATTAGTTGGGAACAGTTGGGCCACGGGCACTAATAGGTAATCAACAAGTAAAACCCATGATCTCTGCCCGAATTTAAGGAGTTTTATTTTTTTTAAGTGTTTTAAGACATCTACGTGGGTTGGGTATACTCAGACCCACGTACACATGCATTTAGCTCAGGGAAATGTCACGTATAGGGAGTAAAACACTATTTTTTAAAGTTTTTGGACCAGTTCTGGAAGGAGGGGTTGCCCTAGGCCATGAGTTCAGCATCACAAACATCAAGAGTGAGATTTGGAGCTATAACAGATTCCCCCTAATATATGAGGTCAAAAGGGGTACATGATGGCCGAAATGTATTAATCAGGTGCATGGAAAGGAAATCTATCAAAAAAAACTGAGAAGGACTTCACTAGAGTTCAGCCTGCCAAGCCACAAAAGGAGATCAGAAAGAAACACTGTCTGAGGTGGGCATACCCATGCTCAGAAAAAGTAAAGCATGTCTGCATATCAAGTACAAGCAGATCCACTAAGTATACAAGTATAAAAGACTGGAAAATACATAATGGATCATCTGATCACGATCGAACAAGTACATGTCTGAATATCACATAGAAGAATGTCAATGATGCTGAAGGATGAAGCGGATCACTGATATCAAAGACTGATCCCAAAAAGTACCAAATGAACATGATGGAGTAAGATGGTACTACACTACAAACTCAGGTGCTAGCATATAGAATGTTTCCATGAATGACTGCAACATATAAGGTGGAGTGGTATCAACTAGCAGCAACAGAAGAAACTGTCAAGTGAACCAATGAATGTTGATGCAACATGAGGTCTTCACCGACCGCCATGGTACATTTCTACACCATGGGAATAAATTATCTGAAGTCGACCATGTGAGAAATTGTTTGATTACTGGTCATTGATGTATACCGTTAACAAACACAAGACTACTCACTGATAATGATAATGAGCGTCAAGGTACCCAGTACAATCTAACAAGTGTGAATAGATGAGCTGAAGTCGAACACCTATAAGAATCTATCAGTCAGGAGACAACGATGGTTTCCCACTATCAATAGTGAAGGATCTACCACTAATGATTGAAAACCCTAAGGTACTACCAAATGGACTCTAGACCTTTGCCCCAGAGCAATGAGTCATATTCGATAGGGAAAGAGCCGCTAGAAGGAATGCATTAAGGCATCCTTCATCAATCTAGTGCGAGTGTAACCCGTAGGCCAATAATGTGCAGGGAATCGGACAAAAAAAGATGTAGTAACCCGACTGAAGCACGTTTCCAGCGTACACAAGATGTGGCTAGTGCACGATAGAAACCCTCTAAACCAACCAATAATGAAAGCTGACACAGAGTCGAGGTATCCACCAATAGGGTCAAATGGAAACCAAGGAACTGCATGGATCCCAATGTGTGATAATGTAGGCTGATGCCAAACACAAGGGAAACCACTCAATAAAAGACCCATGATACTGATCGATGTTGATCATAAGGTGACCTATCAATAATGAAAATAGGGCCAGGGTGCAGCTCTAGGCCTATCCCCAGAGCAAGATGTCATTTTTGATAAGGACAAGACCCACCAGCAAGAAGTCAGTGGAGACCTTCTCAAACCAGGATGAGTAAAGGACCAATATAACTGATGTGATGATAGACAAGACATTGACAACCAGGGATGGCCAACTGTAAAATGAGTCAAGAGATACCACAAAGAGGCTAACTCAGGCTAACTTCCCTTGAACAAAAGAATGACTCAATGTGACTATGTGGCAGAATATGATGACTCTGTATAAGTTCGTCGTGCATAGGCATGAACGAACCCTCCATATGATTGGAAGAGATAACCAGTCGAGGGATAATTGACTCAATAACAAGGTTAAGACATCCCTAAGTCAAACTAAATCCTACCCAAACAGAGGAGACTTTGTTTAGAGTGCTTTGTTCAAGGGCAACACGACTGACTCTAGCTGCCAACAATAAATGGAAATATTGTCCCCTTCCCGCTCTTTTTGGAATATATAATTTTTTTGTCTTTTTCTTTAAGCTGGAAAAAGAATAAAAGAATGTTATAGTACAGTGGAAAGAATGATTGTCGGTGAAACAGATGATCTAGTTCCTAGGATTGGAACAGTCCTATGCTCAATGCAGGGAGGTGAAAATTGGTCAAAGACACTCAAAGGTGTGTTCCTTCCATGGGTCAAGGTGTGTCAAGTTGCAGAAGTCAAGGGCATGCAAGTTTTATTTTGCAGTCACCATGGTCAAACGTTGGCTTAAACACGAGTCCAAGTGAAGCTAGCTCAAGGCCAAAAGGTGTAAATGGTCAAAACGCAATGCAGTAGTACAACTCAACACAAAGGAGCCTCTAGGGTATAAGGTCAGAACGAAGCGAAGAAGCAAAGAAGAATGAGTCTTCATCGCATAAGTCATGGTGGGATTACAGAGGACTCCCGAGCCTACTCAGATCAAAGTAGCATGGGAAACAAATGTCAGTGAGGTGCTAACTACGATGCCCATGAAAAGGATGGATCTACCACCGTGTCACGATTTAATAATCGGTGAGTGAAGATGGTCTATGAACCATAACATGATGGGATTGACCTTACGGCAAGTGTATCGACAAATGGAAGCTAGTATGCATAATGCAATGGAAAAATGGCTTACTTAACCTATATTCTAGTGAGAAAACAATACCTGCCATGATAGGTTAGTAGTCATGGAACCGTCTCGAAACTGTCGAGAAAGCATCCAAAATGTCCTGAAAATCAAACCATTCTCGACATTCCAAGCTCCCAAGTTAAAAGTTACATGAGACAAAACAAAATCAAGTTTTGAATTTTTTTTTCATTTTCAAAGACTATAAAATAGTTTTTGGACTCACCATTTTCACCATTTGATCTTGAGAGCAAAGGAGTGGAGCAAAAGGAGCAAACTTTTCCATATGCCAAATTCAATCTTTCAGATCCTTCCAAAATCACCAGGTAACCCTTAAACTTGTCTTGCATTCAATTATGACTAGTTTTAGAATTTTTAATTTAAGTTTTACCGTTGAAGTTTTGTCAAAAAATTCTTCACAGCGTATATGCGGGTTGGATATATGAAACCCATGTATACGCAGGCCCTACGCGTGACTGTGCGTAAAATGGACCCGCGTATATGCCGCGAAAACTTCAAACAAAAAAAACTAACAATATAAATTCATTTTTTCTTCAGGATGCTAGTCACTTGGAGAGAAAGAGAGCATACCATAGTGGATGATGAGGTTATGAATGATCCTAATGCTTTGGATGCCTTACGAGGATGCGGTTTGCTAAAGTTCTTCAAAATGCCAAATATGAAAGAAAACACCCGCCCGCTCAAAATGCTCATTCACTACCAGAGCATCGAGGATGACTTGTTTATGATTGCCCAGATGCCACTCAAGATAGAATTTGAAGACATTTAATTCATCATAGGCCTTTCCCAGAGGGGACAGGTAGTACATTATACGGGCACATCACGAGGTAATCTATCGATCGAGGACTACGTACATATATATTGCCTGGGACATCCAAAAAATATTGGAAGTCAAATTCCAATCAAACATGTGGAGAGTTTATCGTTGAGGATAATACTGTTCACCATAGCTAGAGTGAACGGATCAACTTCTTTGCACCAGGCATCACGGTTAGCCATGAGCTTGGCGGTAGACTGCCTCACCACCGTCTTTGATTGGTGTACTCCTCTTCTTGCAAACCTGAAAAGCCAACTTACTTCTATCAAGAAGGGATAGACCAAAAACTTTGGATATGGAAATATCTTGTGCTCTTTTTTCTTTGAGAGGGAAAGTACCGGTGTCGATCAGCACACCACGAGATCCATGAATGGGTAGGTGGGCTGACTTGATGAAACATATAGGATGTGGGGATGTCCCACGGACTGCATTTGATGATGACTTCTTCCCCTGGTGGGAGCAGCAGATCATCACCATAGATGACTACCCTTATGCTGAGTTGGAATTTCGAGGAGATCCTGATCTAGTACTACCACCGGCTGCAGCATGGGGCAACATAGGTAAGTGTTTTTGATTTTATGATTTTTTTTGTGATTTTTCAAATATAATAATAAAATTTGAAAAATAATTTTGATAGGATTCAAACGACTAATATGATGATCATGTTCCAGATATTGGGGCAGTGCAACTAGATGGGATCCCGCGGCATGGACGTTGTGGCCGAGGAGCCGAAGAAGTGGCCATAGACACAAAACGACTTCTACACACAGTTTAGCGGCACTTGAAGGAACACAAAGGTGACCTAGGTGGCATAATAGGGCATCCTAGAGGTGAAAATCTAGAACATGCTGACCCTCCAAGAGTGTGTGGTATGTGTGGCCGAATTCTAGGTCACATTTGTAGAGGAGTGGCCAATCAGAAGTCTCGTTCCCACAAGAGTTGAGCACGATGTTAACGCCATGATCGGTGGTCGACTGAGGCAATCTGCAACATTATTGGTGCTACCCTTCTTATACTTGATATTCAAATGGAACTGTTGCAGGTATGTGGACCACTTCTGATGGCGATCATTCTGCAATTTCCCTTGGGTCTGTATGAACTGTAGGGATCAGTGGTCTGTGTGGATGACCGTTTCCTTCCCCAAAATGTAATGCTTCCATTGTCAATGGGCCTGCAAAATGGAATACATCTCTTTGTCCTAAGTGGGATACTTCCAGACTGTTTCTGAAAGTGTCTCATTGTGATATGCCACTGGATGCCCGTGTTGAGTAAGGATTGCCCCAATAACATAGTTAGAGGCATTTGCCTTAACCTCAAATGGTTGTTGCAAGTCTGGTAATGTGAGCGCTAGTGTCGTGTAGAGGTGATCTTTCAATTCTGTGAATGATTTTTGTTGAGATTCAGACCAAAATAATTTTTCTTTCACTCCTCCCTTGGTGACTTGACTCAAGAGCCAAGTGATATGAGAAAACCCCAACACGAACCTGCTGTAGAAGTTAGCAAGACCTAGAAAGATGCGGAGCTCTATCAGAGTGGTTGGAGATGGCCAATCCTGAATGACTTGGATCTTGGCTAGATCCACATGCACCCCCTGCTCATCAATAATGTATCCCAGATACTGAACCTGGGTCATGCCAAAAGTGAATTTCTCCAAATTGGCACATAACTTGTGTTTCCACAGTGTTTGGAGAACTTGTCGAATGTGGTGGAGGTGCTCTTCCCAACTCTGGCTAAAGATCAGGATGTCATCCAAGTATACCACTACAAATGAGTTCGTGAATGGCTTCAAGATGTCATCCATTAGCCTCATGAAGGTTGCAGGAGAATTCGTCAATATAAAATGCAAAACCAACCATTTGAAAAGGCCCTCCTTGGCTTTGAAGGAATTCTTCCACACATCGAAGGGTTTGATTGGTACTTCGTGATATCCTAACTTCAAATCGATCTTGTTGAAATATTTTTCCCCCTTTAGCTAGTCCAGGAAGTCATCAATCCATGGGATCGAGTACCTATTACAGACAGTGATCCTGTTCAGTGCTTGATAGTCAGTATAGAGTCTCCAAGTCCCATCCTTCTTATGTACCAACACGATCAAGCTCCCATAGGGTGATGAACTCGGATGGATGTGACCTTTCTGTAGCAGCTCCTGAATTTGCATCTTGATTTCATCATTCTCCAGAATAGAGCGCTGATAGATTGGTCCATTGGGCAGCGATGCACCTCAGGTTAGATCGAAGGAGTGCTTCACTCGACAGTGCAGAGGAACCCCTGCGGGGGAGGTAAAGATGTCCTGGTTTTGGAAATGAGCTTACTGCATTGTTTTGCAGTAACCAAAGAGATGGTAGTAGTCGGTGCTACCTCCAGTATCCTATACAACTTATTTCCCAAAGTAACAATAACAGTATGGGGCCTTGATTCATACACAACATGTCGCTTCCACAAGTATGGTTGTCCTAATAATACATCACAAACTTCAAGGGGAGCAATGTCACACAATACCTTATCCATGAAGGGCTTGATGTTGTATGGAAGGTGACACTGCTGGCTCACACGAAGATCCCATCCTTGGTGAAGCCACTTGATGCTGTACGATTGTGGATGTGTTGTGGTCTGTAAGCCAACCTGCTTCATGACCTCTACCGAAATGAGGTTCTTTTGGCTCCCACTATCGATAATGAACTATAGTGGGGAGCCCTTTACCCACATCTGGGAGTGGAAGAGACACTCCTCCTCCTCTAGATCTTCAGGCTCCTCCTTTTGGATCTTCATGGTGGCAACGGTGGCATTGGGCTCCACATTGATAATTTTCTTTCCTTTGTCATTCCGCTTGTCAGGTTCCGATTCAGAGTAAAAACATGCATTTGACTCTGAAACCTTTAGCTTGGCCACCAATGACTGCTTGGCCAGACACTCACTTGTGTTGTGAGTGGAGCTCTTATGGAACTCACACCACTTTCTCATGTCCTTTTTCGGCTTCACGGTGTTGTTCTTTGCTTGCATTTTTGGCAAGTTGTCATGGGCTGCCCTACCTTGGCTTTTTCCTTTGTTCTACAGTTTGGGGGCACCTTTCCCTTGCTTCGGATTCGCAGATCCAAAGTCTCACTTCTTTTGTTTATATTTTTGCTCAACCTTGACAGCATATCGGTATGCCATGCCAAGCGAGGGGATGTTCAGGAATTCTATTTCTTCTTAGATGTACTTGTGGAGGCAGCCATGGTATTTGAGTACCAAATGCTGCTTTGAATCCTTGATACTCAAATTTATGCAAAGGGTACGGAAAGTATTGGTAAACTCTGGCACGTCTTGGTCCCTTCCCTGCCGCAGCATGGTCCACTTTATGTATTGATCCTCATAGCTTCTGACAGGGTAGTACTACTCCTTGATGGCATCCTATAATGAATCCCAAGTGGTTGTGGCTAAAAATAGTGAGCCTGTACTTTCATCCTTCTGCTCACAGTAGGTTTCCCACCAGTCCTTGACATGGGGGGCTACTTTGAGAAGAGAAAAATAATCTTTTCCCCTGGAAAAATCATGAACAAAAAAATAACCCTCTAGCAAATTTAACCATTTATTGACAGCATCTGCGTTTATTTGACACTCAAATATGGGGATTTCAAAATTAACTTGTACCTTAAACGGTGTGGCATTTCCAGAGTAGCTATTGCAAGGTGATGCGTCACCCTTGGGTAGCTACTGAAGGATCTGGGCAAAGTTGTCCATCATCGTGTTCCTTTGTCGCTCGAGGGCTTCTTCGAGCAAGATTTTGATAGGATCTCCTACCCCCTCGTCTTTCTTTTCATCCTTCATGGGAGGCTGTCGGGATTTGTGAGGCTGGTCTTATAAAGGTTTGACCAATTCAAGCCCTAACTCCTTATATCTCGACCTCGTTGGGACATGCAAAGAAAAGCAGAGAAAAACAAGACCACTCTAATACCACTGATCTAGATTTAAACAAGAATGCAACAAATTACAGAGCTAACCATAAACACATAAATGGAGCATAAATAATACTTCATTTCATTAATGTAAAATACTAAAATATGCTTACAAACAACAATGGAAATAAACCAGCGAGGGCAATGGTAGCATATCTCTGAGAAAAGATGTGGTGGCTACATGCCTTTGAACTATGTTACAATGAGGCTCAAAGGCCTATTTATTAAGGAGAAACAATGGAAAAACCTAAACATCCAAAAACCTAACCCTAGAATATGAAACGCCAAATTGTGGGCCCCGTTTGGGTAAATTGGTGCATCAACTTCCCGGGGTCATAACTTTGGCATATGATCCCTATTTGACGTGCACAATATCTCATTAGAAAGATCTATCTGAGAACTACAACATTGGGGAGAGAAACATTAGTCCATGGACCCATGTTGCTCCCAGTTTTCCCAAAAAAACGTTTTTTAGGCCCTCAAAATGGCTCCGAAATTTGAGGACCCGAAAAACTGCTAAAAATAGTAAATTGTGGTACAATTAAGGAAACTGAAAAGCTAAAAGAAACAATGGTGGGGGTCCAAGTGGACTTGGCAGGTGGCCACCAATATCCACCTAGATCACTTTAAGGTATGGAAGAAGAAGGAAGTACAACCAAAAATATGTGGCATAGCTTAGTATACAAATAGAATAGACTCAAGAGAAACTGAGAGTATGAAATTTCAGTGTTCTAATTCTCATACACAGTTATCATGAAGACAAGTCATATATATACGTGAGTTTAAAGCTGCACAGTCACGTATATGTTGGCTTGATGAAGAATTTGTGGGACAGACTCAGGAAAAGGGGTCTGATATGGTACAGTCAATTATCAATTATCTTTTCTGTTCTGATTGATGATGATTATAGTCTGTTGATGATATGTAGAAGTGATTTTGACCCTCATAATTTGTCGATCACTTGATTTATAACTAGTTGATGATGATGCCTTGATGATCGTTATTGATATGTAATGATTGGATCTGACAGTACATAGTTGGCACAGGTTCAGAGGGAGAATATGTTATGCTTCTAATAATGCATTGTTGGCATTATGTTTAGAAGTCTTTTGGTACTTATGTTTCCGAAGTGTTTAAATGATACATCATGCTATGCTGTAGCCATGAGTTGCATATGATGAAATCTCAGATGATAATTATATTACTTGAGCCACCTAGTTGTTATTCAAATCTGATTTATGGATGATTGTGTATAACCTTTTTGATGATGCATACAGTACATATGGTATGTTGCTTACAGGACAAGGAGAAGTCAAAGCTTGAGTTATTTGATGATGAGTCACTCATTCCTTTTATGTTGATGTCATCATGCCTTCAAAGATGCATAAAGTTCATATGGTGCAATTATGATGTAGGATTCCTATAGTTCTTAGCTCTCACATGGTTAAGGATTGCTACTGTTGATGGTATCAAGAAATATTGACAAACGACTATGAGCTCATGGTTTTCTAGATACATATTGCTGGATACACATTATGATTGGATACATGGATGATTACTTAAGTTGCATATTGATAGATATTGTTGGTTAGCCAAGAGAGTGGTGTTGTTACAAGTTCCATATCCATTTGGAGACATGGCTTACTTAGTCACATAATGATGATGACTTCTTACTTTATGATAGGCTTGATACTCACATATGTTGATTATTGTGGTTGATGATTATCAAATGTGGGTTGTTTCCAAGAGATGTTACATGGTTGATATATTGAGGGTTCTTTTGGAAATATCATGCAGTTCTTAATGATGATGCTATGATCATAGATGATGAATATGATATTATGTGAATGATTTTGTGTTACTACTTGGAGATATGACATATAAGGTTATGATAAGGCTCTTTCTACTAAGGAAACAAAGAAAGTTGATCCTGATGAGATCAAGAGGATGAGTTGATATCTATATGCAACATACTTTGTGATTGGTTGGTGATACTTACATGGTCATATCTTGGGAACTAATGATGGACATATACAGGTTGTTGGTCTAGATATTGCTGACAAATGCTTGTGGTGCAGATCATACATGGTGTATGATAATTGATGATGACTATCATGGTATTTTTTAGATCTTTGGCCTCAGTTATAAATATCATTCAATGTAAAGGTCATTTAAATATCCATGATGTAATATGTATCTATCTGTTGTAGTCTTTTAGTGAAGTCCTCTTGGTCATATGATGTAATTTTTACCCCCACTATGCATGGGAAGGATGATGTAATAATTATATATTTCAGCCATGTATAATCAATTGGTATATCCCTACTTGGTTGGGCAGAGGAGTCAAATTTTGTATATCCCCACTTGGTTGGGAGATTGATGTATGTAGGATTCATTGGTGATAGGAAGGTCATACTCACATAGTTGAGTTGTAAAGTCATGTTATTCTTTTGGAAAATATTTTTGCAGAATTTTCATGTGCTCAAGGGGAGCATGGATGGTATAGTGCATCTCATCATGTAAAAAGGGGGATTTTAATCAAAAAATTTAGCATGTTCCTAGGGGGATCATGATCAATGTTCATATTCAGCTATTCAGATATGAAAGTCTTCATTTTTGTCAGCCCTTTACCTTTGATATCAAATCAGGAGAATAACTTGACCCGCCCTTTGCCCTTGACGTCAAAGGGGGAGAGTATTTTGGTGTTGCTTGTTATCTCTAATAGTTTCTACAGCTTGCAGTAATCAACACCAACATGGTTGCCATCAAGTCCAAAGGGGGATATTATTGGCATTATGATGCATGTGTTGTACTTGATGGCAACCCACTTGTAGCAGAACAACTCACTTGTATAGGGTAAGTAGATGAATCTACAGAAGCGATATCAGAGGTGACAGAATGCATGGTAGTTGTGTTTACAGATGTGACAAAGTGCATGGTAGTTCAAAGGAATCATCTCAGAAGTAATATGGAAAATCACATTATAACAAGTCTATTCAAAGGTAACAAAGTAATGGTAGAAAAGAATAGGATGAAGAAACAAAGGATTACAGATCAGAATCAAGAAATTGAAGAAAGAGAGTAGTTTAAGAAGTATATGTTGGTTCGCTTTGTCCAGGTAGTGTATACACACGAGTTAACAGAAAAAAAGAAGCGTATACATATACATGCACTTTCACAGAAGGAAAAGCACATATCAAGGTTTTGGTCCAAGGTATTAGTCTGATGTATTTGGTTCGAGGTATTGGTCTGAGGTATTTGGTCCAAGGTATTGGTCCTAAGTGGTTTTGTTCCAAGGTATTGAGAAAGGCCTAAAACTATATAAGGAGGAGGAGATCATTAGGCCAAAGGTGTGCAAGTATTGAATATCTTATGAAGTGTTAGATTAAATATGCAGGTTATGGGATTCTGATGCTTTTCTTGATCTGAACTAAGGATGCACCTATGTGGTTGATAATGGGTGAGATCTAATGATGGATCAAGATCATAATGAATTATCATTATGTGATCTGACAATGGATAGGCTAGATCTGATTTCTAACGCATGTTTTATCCTTTATATATGATGATCTGGGTATGTCTGAAGTTTGGAATTGCAACGAAGTTATAATTAAGTATTTGCAGATATATACACTGGTTCACTTTGGTGAAGGTGCATATACACACTGGTTTGACTCTTCCAAGTAGCGTATGTAAAAGAAAATCTTGATGTTCAGGGATGACTGATCTATCAGAGTAATACTGCTCTTTTGCTACTGTATTACTGCTATTTTTCAATGATTTTTTCTTAGATCTGAAAGAATAACTGAATGTATAAGGAAATTGAGTTTGATTGA
Source organism: Pinus taeda (assembly GCA_000404065.3). Lineage (NCBI taxonomy): Eukaryota > Viridiplantae > Streptophyta > Pinopsida > Pinales > Pinaceae > Pinus > Pinus taeda. The sequence goes on from APFE031591907.1 coordinate 81,226, forward strand.
TTGATTGATTGAGAAGGAATGGTGATCCTTGTTGTTATATGTTTAGAACTCTATAATATGAGAGTAGATCTTTAGAATGTCACTAATTGGTACAGTTTGAGGTTCAGAAGTTTTATGATTCAGTATCTTTAGAGATATACACAGGTTGGACTAAAGGAAGTAGTGTATAAAAACAAGTTTGCTTCATTAAAGGAGCGTATACATTCTGACACATGACTTTTGAGGTTATAGTTAGTTCTGGTTGTTGATGCAGTGTTATGGGTTTAGATCAGTGTATTGGTTACAATGATCTACCTATTCTAGTTGAATGGTTGAATTTAATTAAGCTTGAATGAATGGTTGATTCAGTTCTGTTAGAGGCTTGGTGATTGTTTGATTCAGTTGTGTCAAAGGTTCAGAGGTTTCAATGATTGATTGTTTTAGTTATATCAGAGATTTATGATTGGGTTTCATTTATATCAGAGATTGATTGGGTTTCAGTGATTGGTTGATGCAGATGTATTTGATGGTTGTATTGAAGTGGTGATTGATTTTGAGCTTCAATGTTACTAATGGGTCTAGCATAAAAATTTGATGAAACGAGGCCTTCAGATTGTGGTGATGTGTTCCAAGAGTATCTAGTCTGGAAACTTATGAGACGTGGTCCCTGGAGGAAGAGAGAAGGTCATAGACTTCTGTAGGCTGGCGCCTACGTACTGGTAAACATATCGACCAGTAAAAGAGCCAGGGGGTTGGAGATCCCTTCCAGTAGTAGCTGGAAAATGAGTGAAGGTTGGAGCCTTCTGTAGGTTGGTGCCTACGTACTAGTAAACATATCAGCTAGTACAAGAGCTAGGGGATTGTAGCTCCCTTCCAGTAGAAGATGGAGAAGGAGAGAAGGTTGTAGACTTCTACAGGTGGGTAATTGTGTACTGGTATGAGTCTGCACCAGTAAAATATTGTAAATAGATTTCTTATTATTAAAAGAAGATAGAGACGACAATAGCAGGTGGTTTTGACCCACATAGGGTTTCCACCTTAAATCTTGGTGTTCATATGTGTTGCTTATGTGTGATGGTTTATTCTATTATGTTGGGTTGTGTTATATTCTTTCCACGACTAGCCCACATAGTTAACCGGTGGGTTAGAGGGGGAGCAGAGCCCCCCTTTGTTGTGTCGACTGTGTAGTAGGGGGGGTGACAGGGGGTTTGAGGCGTACCCGTAACCCCACTTTATGGGGTCCGGGGCAGCGCCTCGGAAAATTTTGGTTTTGGACCCTATGTTAGGATGGGTGGACCCACCTATGGTTTTGTGCATGATTTTCGCACATGTTTTTGGACGTGATGGTTTTTGGTCCATGGTATTGGACGCAATGGTTTTTAGTCCATGGTATTGGATGCTTCGGCATGTATAAATATGTATTATAACATCGAAAGGAACATAATGAAAAATCAAGATGGTAGTCCCACTTTTGGTATCTACGGGAAAATCTCTGTGTATATTTGTTTTATGTGTTATGTTATCGCATTGTTTATTTTCTATGTTTTAGAATTCGTATGCACGTAATTTCTGTACGGGGTTAAAACCTACATGTTCTTACTGCACATGGTTACTCTCTAATGTTTAATAAAGTACTGATCCACTGATTAAAGATCAACATATGATGAATTAACTGAATCATATGTTCACTGGATATATGCTGGTTGCCTTAAGAACATCTGCATGCACATGCGAGTTCCCTTCTCTGATGTAGTGTATATAAATTTGATTATGGAAATGAAAAAGTTATTGATTTGTTGATATTGATTCACCCCCCCTCTTAGTATTATTTCCAACAATTGGTATCACAGCAGGTCCTTTGGAAGAAGTTTGATCTCTTGAAGGAGATTCGTAGAAACAATGGGAAAGAAGCTAAAGAAGAAAGCACCTCAAAAGATGAAGGCATCTCAAAGGAACTGTGACAGTGGGAGAGACGATTGGGGATTATGTGGAAGCAACTCTTCAAATTCAGAATCACCTGAAAATGAAAATGAACAAGAAAAATAATTATCATGTATGAATTTGTTGTCCTATGGTGATACATTTCTCTATTCATTTGAAGATAATGAAAGTGACAGCGAAACAACTGAATTTTCTCTTATGGGTGAAAGAGAAAGAAATCAAAAAGAGGAAGAATTTAAAAGGCTCACAGACACAATTAGAGATCAAAAAGATCTAATTAATAAAAGGGAATGTGCCTACAAAGAAGAAGTTACCAGGTTAAAATCCCAACTGGAGAAAGCAAATAAAATAAAGAAGCAATACAAAGAAAAGGAAGATCAAAGTCAAAGGCTATAGGATGAAGTGACGTCATTGAGAAATGAAGTGAATGAAAAGGACACAACAACCAAGGAACTTATGAAAAGAACCAGCTACTGTGAAGGTCTTGAAGCTATGGTCATTTCTCTAAAAGAAGATATCAAAAATTCAAATAAGCGTAATGAAGAAATACTCCAAGCATTTGAAGAACAAGAAAATCAAGTTCTTGAATTAAGGCAACAAGTAGAAGAAGGAAGAAAAGTTTAAGAAACCATGAAAAAGCAGTATCTTGAAAAGGAAGAAAACTATCAGGTTGAGGTAAATATCCTAAAAGGTAAATTAGAAGAAAAGAATAAAATTTTACGATTTCTAGATAGTACTAAGATTTTGGATGATATTCTTAGTAGTTAAAGGTCTCCTGCCATCAAATCTGGTCTTGGTTTTCATGAAACTGTTGAAGGTGAATCTAGTTCACAAGATGAGGTAGGGAACTTTAAATTTGAAATTATCAACAAGGAGATAAGAGGTCAACCTTCTAAACATAATGCCAACAATGCATTATTAGAAGCATAGCATATTCTCCCCCTGAACCTGTGCCAACTATTTACTGCCAGATTCGATCATTTCATTATCAGTAAATATCATCAAGGCATCATCATCAACTAGTTATATATCAAGTCATCAACAACTTATGAGGGTCAAAATCACTTCTACATATCATCAACAGACTATAATCATCATCAATGAGAACATAAAATATAATTGATAATTGACTGAACCATATTAGACCCCTTTTCCTGAGTCTGTCCCACAGCTTCTTCATCAAACCAACATATACCTGACTATGTAGCTTTGAATTCATGTATATACGTGACTTGTCTTCATGATAACTGTGTAAGAGAATTTGGATACTAAAATTTCATACTCTTAATATCTCTTGGGTCTGTTCTGTCTATACACTGAGCTATGCCACATATTTCTGGTTGTACTTCCTTCTTCTTCCATACCTTGAAGTGTGATGATGTTTGCTCCTTTTGGTATGTTGGCCAAATTTTTCTCCTGCATTATTTTGATATATGCCCAAAATTGTTACAAGCATAACATCTTATAAGTTTCATATTCCTTCTAAAGCAGTGAATGGCTTTGTGACCAAACATATTTCAAGAAAAACAATATCCCTTAAAGTAACTTGAAGCTGATGATCTTTTCTATGTGACGATTATTAGATTGAACCATTCTACTTCTGCATCTTGTTGCAACATGTCCAAAATTATGATACAAAACATTCAACATCATTCATCAGAGGAAAGAACTGATTATCACTTGCATAGCTATGTGTAAATGATTTTATTTGAAGTCTTTCTTTCCTCATGGAGGAACCTTTCTCCAGTCTGATCCATTTCCCAAAACAGATAGGATAGTCAGACTAGTCATATTCCTACGTGGAAATCTATCTTATATCTGGGGTTTTCCTGCCGAAGCAGACCAGGGTGCATGCCTCTTGGGTTTCAATCACAATCACTGAATCTCTCACGCTCATCAGGTGGACGAATTGGAGATTGATGAGACATTCCTTGCACAAAAAGACTAGATAGGGATGGCACTTGACTATTAGCTATGTGTGATCCGGGGAATGAAAGCTGGTCTACCAGCTGGACAACTCTGCCTTCATGTGCAAAACACATCACTCGAAAGAGTGAGGAAACAATAGCTCCCATGCTATAAATGTATTCATGCCCAAGGAGTAGATTGTAATCTAAAGGTCCTTGGACTACCATTACGTTTAGATGAATGGTGTTCCTTCTCAAAGTTATAGGAAAACTTGGAAGGATCCCTAATGGTTGACTGGTTCCTTTGTCGAAGCCTGTCAAATTTCACATCTCAAGCAGAAACGATGGTGAGCCAAGCACTTTCCATGTATTTGAGGAAAGGATACTCACAGAAGCCCCTTCATCTATGATAGTACCAACCATGATCATTCTGTAAAATTTTACTATGATTTGGAATGGTACATTAGATGGTAGATGGGGTCTTACTAGTAGATCCAATTGAAGGAAATGACTAGATTGCTTGGAGGTGGGACCAAATAAATGGCCGGATAAATCTGTGACAAACTTCCTTCCTGTGGTAAAGGAACGGGTAGATTTCCCCCATGTTCATCGATGTTTGTGTTTACGGAAAGCATTTGAATGGCATTGTTCTCATTCTCTTGGGTGACGGTATCATCTGTCGAGTCGTAAAAAGGGTCTTTTTCACCTCTAATTACCTTACATTAGTTTGTCAATCCAGGAACGTTTTGCTATTTCAAAGAGTGTCTCAGTTTGAGGCTGTCATTTGTTAGAGTAATGCTAGTAGTATAGTGCTCAAAATACAAGAGTAAACGGATGCTTAAAACAAGATCTACTTACAGTAAAGCATTCTAAAGTTGAAATCATGCATTCAAGAAGTTAAGCAATTTATCAGTTAAGGGTCCAGTAACGGTAACTAATCCCTTTATAAACTGATGTAACTAAAGATAATCAAAGAAAAAATCATCAATCTAGGGACTAGACAGCAAATGTCAATGCCCACTACAGTTTTAGAACATTCTGCACACCAAAGCAGTGATAACACAAATAATCAAGAAATGGAACAACAACTAGGAAATGGAACAGCAACTAGGAAATAGAACAACAACTAATTCTTATGAACAACAACACCTTAATCTTCAGAAATAAACGCAACAACTGTATCCTATAGAAATCAGGTAGCACTCTTTACTCTAAGGGTAATTCAGACAACACACGGAAATAGAACAACGACTGATTAGCAATGAAACATAGAATAGTACTCAGAGCCAAATGCAAGTGCACGATAAACCAAGATAAATAGCACACATGGCACACCTTAATATTGAGAAAACACTAATCTGATTCTGATACCGCAAATATAAATCTTATTTGTAAAGAATATGACTGTAATTCATAATGGAATAACAATGTCAGTTGAACAGCAATCGCAATCAAATGTAAACCATAGATGAATACAACAATACCAACTTATGAATGTTACAGCACAGTTACTCTGTAGTTGAACAAAAATAGTATTCTGTAAAGAACAACAATGTCGTATCAACAATTAAAGGAACATCAATGCATTGCAGAGTCAATACGATGTTTCTGTCTCAGAGAATGATATTACTCAGTCTAACATAAATCAAATATAACAGAGCTGTTGTCACACGGAATGAGTTATACTTGCGGACAAATCTAACCTTCCTAGGAGTCTAAGACTCTCTAATGACAAACAAACCAAACAAGAGCTATCCTTCTCTAGATACACATCATTTTACAAGAATTCAAATGTTCTC
>APFE031591908.1:0-14372 GCA_000404065.3 Pinus taeda
ATTCTCCTTTGTTGATTATTAATAATAGATGACTATCATTATGGTTCCATTCTCATTGTTGTGATGATTAATGTTGAATTATGTCCTTCCTGACTTATGTATAATTGCATATATTAGATTTCACGCTTGTGTTTGTGTTTTTCTCTTTGTGTGCAGGTGTCCATTCACGAGGATAGTGGAGGATTGTGACCGGCCAAGGCAAAGGAACGTGGGCGACGTCTCTTCTACAAACAAAAGCGTTGGAACTCAAGTAGGTCTTCATCACCTACCTTTTATTTGCAATTAGGAACTTGCGTGCTAGCATTGTTTGATTGTTGCTAGACCTGTTCTGGGCTAGTAGGGATCACCTCTATCCATAGAGGAGATTTACCTCTCCAACAATTTGGTGACTCCGCTGGGGAGTTTAGCTTGTTGTTTAATTTGTAAACTTAGACGGAGTCTGAAGCATGGCTAGATAACCTTCGAAACACTATTTCTTTGCAGTAGTGAAGTAGATAAAAGCCACTTCAGTCAATCTCCGGTTTGGTTTATAGATTGAACAATTTGGAGTTTGTCTTCCCTCTTTGGTTTTTTCTTGTTTGCTTGCTTGGATAGATTTTTGGATTGAATTTCTTGCTACCTCTTGCTTCCTGAGTTGCCTAGATACTGTAAACTGAGCTTTAGACTGCTTATTTTTATTTTTAACTTGGAAAAATTTATTAGCGCGGTTTTCCCTTTGACAGTCATGCTAGTGGCCCTTGTTGCTAACTAACAACCCACGCCAATCCCTGTTTAGTGCGAGTTGCAACTTGACAGTCGTGCCAGGCCTCTTAGCTTTTTAATCCACTTGTTTGCCTACTTTCTGAGCTTGGATTTGCATTTTAACACATCTTTTTTAGTTGCTGGAGTGTGTCTGATCCTTGTTTTATTGGTTCTTAACCTCCATCCTTCGGGTGTTTGCTTCTGTCTATCGATTTCACACTGCAACCCTATGACATCTATTGGCCATGTGTGTGTCGAGCCTTCCATAGGAGTTTTGGGTTTCTTGATTGTCCAGTCGACTTTGTGATTGTTTTCTGCACTTGTTCAGTGATTGTTAAAGTATTTTTGATTGATTTCTGAGTGACTTGCCCTTTTGCTTGGATTTCATCCTTGCCTTGTGTGAGCTTAGATCACATAGCTCATACAAGCTTTTTCTCTTTTTCTGGTTTGGAGAACTGTTTTGGTGTCTTGGGATTCCATTTTGTTCTCATTGAGTGAATTTGTCTCTTTTACTCAGTGTTATTGTCTTTCAAAATTCATTCTAGTGCGTTGTGCCTTTAGAAAAAGAAATCAAATAATCTCTTTTGCGTTCAATAGTTAATGGAATATAACTTTTCGTTGATTCATATTCTTGAAAGAAAAAGTTTTATTTAGTTGCCATTAGTTGCATTAGGTTGTTTGATCGATTGTGCTCATTTTGTTTGATTGAAAATTTTTAACCTTCTCGTAGTTAGTATTCATCGAATGAAATGGTATTCTTTGGCATATAGCTTGCATCTAGGCAATTGTGAAAGACTACATACGGTAGGGCCTAAAATCGAAACTTAACTAAAGATCAACCATAAAATGAACCTAATCAACTTAAAAACGCATTGGAACATAATGCTCACACTGTAGAGGTCTAGGCTAGAGACGTGCTCCGGCGTCGTTAAACCTAGTCACTCTTGTTCTCACATTAAGGTTGGGTGATTCCTCCTTGTGTGATTCAATTGTGGTCTAGTACGGACTTGGGCTCCCACGTACCATCGCATATATATGGGGAGACTCCACTAGGTTTGCATCCTTGATCCATAGGAAGTTGTGTCTACCGCCTTACAATCCGTAACGCACCGAACACAGCATTCGGGAAGATTGACTCCAGTACGGAAAGTCCTTGGTTTTCATATGATTGCCAAGGTGTATAAGCAGTTTTATGGATTGTCTAGTAAACCCCTTGCCTAGTTTCTCCAGAGTAGTCACTTTTTGATCCTTTTCAAACTCTGTAAAATAAAAGGCTCTATTGAGCATTTGTCACTTCGGGCTCTTTAAACATTTGAAGGCGACTAGAGTCATCTTTTGTCCTTTTCTTGACTCTTAAAACATGAAAAGGTCAAGTTGTGTCCTAATGTCCTAAAAATTTATTCAGCCACGATAACATTTACCTGGTTAGATCTTGTTTACGTTTAGTTTTGAGTAGGATCTCTATTCGTTAGTTTGTCTAGGGTCTTTGTTTGATCATCCTGGCGGATCCTTCGATCCCGTCTCCTGTCCCAAGTGACCATGGGTCTCCATCTTCTGCTGCCCCTGAGACATCGGTTTGTGGCGACACTTTTCCTATTGTTCCAAGTGTCCAACCATTGAAATCTCGTGCTCTAGAGGACGAGCTTTATGACTTGTTTTGGAACCCTATTTGGGAGCCCTCTGAAGAGGATTTTCCCACTACTCCTGTTGGTGTTGCATCTCCGATGGCTTCTTCCCACATGGAGGATACATCACCTGTGTCAAGCGGGACGCCCGTTATATCGAGTATTGATACTCCCATTGCGGCTACATCCCCAGTTATCTCTACGCCCTACACTGTCACGCCTCACGGTATCACAGTGCTGGCACACTATAGATCTCTAAGGGATGCTATGAACTCTGTGACTTCCTCTTTTATGTGGGATCAAAACATTGTCCCTACAACGGGACCATTTGTTTCCCAAACCATTGTTACATCAGTTCCAACTAATCTGACCGTCTGTGTCGCGTCATCAACTCCAGTTGCTAGTGCCGTCACAACATCTTCTGTTGTGACTTCCATTGCCAACCCATCTCGAGGCCTGGTACAAAGTGGTCCATCGGCACATACTGCTAGAGTTGCTCATCCCGCAAGTAGTGCCCCACCTCTCTCTAATGCTATTTCGGCAGGGGGGCATATTCCCAATACTTGCATAATGTCCAGAACCCAGGCGGGCAAGGCCCCTATTATGATCTTGTCAATCATCATTTGTATATCTCCTTGCCAACTGAGCCCTACATTGAGGCTTCAGTTCCATTCAGTGTGGATTGGGGTACCACCGGATATGGCGGTGGCCAGTTCCGTCCAGGTCAAGGACAACCGTCTCAAGGACCACCCTACCAAGGTCAACCATCCTACTCGCAGCCTAATCATGGGTAGCAGTATTATGGCTAGAATTACCCAGGTCAACCTAGAGGCTCGCAAGGACAACCTTTAGCCTCTAGTGGTCCGTCTTATACATATCTTGGACAACCTTCTAGAAACCTGGGACAACCTTATGGTCAGCAAGGTTAACCCGGAAACCAACAAGGCTACCCTTCTGGGCAAGGGGGCCAGCCTTACGCATAGCAAGGTCGGCCCACTGCTCAGCCCAATCAACCATCTGGTCTACAAGGACAACCTTCCAGCTAGATGGCCCAACCTTCGCAAGGATATCTTTCTGGGCCGTCTCAATTGGGCATGCAGATGGTTCCTGTTTCGCAGCCTCAACCCGGTTATCAACCCCAGAATCAAGGTGGGTACCAATCCCAACCTTCTCATTCAGGTGGGTATCAATCCCAACCGTCTTATTCAAGTGGGTACCAATCCCAACCTCCTTATTCAGGTGGGTACCAATCCCAACCTCCTTATTCAGGTGGGTATCAATCACAGCCTCCTTATTCAGGTGGGTACCAATCCCAGCCTCCTTATTCAGGTGGGTACCAATCCCAACCTCCTTATTCAGGTGGGTACCAATCCCAACCTTCTCATCAAATGCCGCCTAGTTCCCAGGCTCAATATGGATACCAGCAACCCCAGGGGAAAAATCAAATCACCCCATATCAAAATTACCAATAGCCGCAGGCCAACCCTTATCAAAATTGTCAACAACCTGCAGGGCAACATGGTAACCAATGGGGCGCTGGGGGCAAAACCAGTATCAACCGTCCAGTTCCGGAAATAACCCTTATGAACAAATTTCTTCTGGAAAAGGCCCGTTTGGACCTGGTCCATCGGGACAAGGCCAGTGGGGGCAACCAGGAATTGGATGGAATTCTGGCCCTACCTCATATCCGCAGATGTCCTTCAACCCGCAACTACCATTTCTAGCGACGTTGGAACTGCCCGATGTGTCGAAGTTAACAAATGATCCCATTTTTCATAATCCACAATGGCCACCAGTTCCAACTAAGATACCTAGCGACTGTCCCAAATTTGATGGCAAAGCCGGAGAGGACCCCCAAGCCCATGTAATGACATATCACTTATGGTGTTCGTCTAATTCATGGATTGATGATTCGATTCGACTTCGCCTCTTCCAAAGGACTCTCACTAGTTCTGCCACTAAATGGTATATTGAATTGACCCGCGCATCATTTCAAGATTTTAGTTCATTAGCTATGGCATTCCTTACTCACTTTAAGTTACCCATTCGGTACGAGATAGGGGCTCATCTCCTTACATCTCTTAAGAAGGATACAACTATGCACATCTCTGATCATATACATGAATGTAGAAGACGTCACCGGTTGATCAAGTTTTGGATTCCTGATCAAATCCTCACTGACTGGTTCACGACTTCCTTTGTCCCTAAGATTGCACGGGACATTGCTATGGGAGCCTGTGTGACTGAAGAGCAAGAAATCGCGTGAGATCAGTACCTAGACTTAGTTTACTCTCAGTTAGGTACCTTGTATGAGTATTTGCCAGACACCCCGAGGCCCGGTACATCCAAGGCTCCGCCGAAGCCATCTGTCGATGGAGTTATTGGCTCTATGAACCCGGCCTCTAAAAAATCATCGTCAAACCTTGGGAAGCAAAAGTCAGGTGCTGCTAACGAAAACACTTCTCAGGGTGGTTCAAATTCTGGTACTACTTCTGACGTCAACGCCGTCCAATCCACCACGGCGGGTAAGGCCTCGAAAGGAAAGAAAAAGGGGAAAGGAAAAAATAAATCTAAGCAACCTAAACAGGAACCCTCCAAACCTCCAGCCGAGGAAGGAGCTAAGCGCAAACCCAAATATCCTTGCCTCATTTGTGAGGAGGATCACTATACTAAGGACTGCCCCAGGCGGTCTGAAGTTATTCGTTTGTTAAAAGGCGCTCCTAGGGTTCCTGCAGTTCTTAAAGAGCCTTTTCCCTCTCAGCAAACTCAAATGGTGGCTGATCCGTCTTCTTCTCCCTTCGGTTCTCAAGTCTTCATGGCCGGATCTATTCCCGTTCATGTAACGACTCGAGCAAAGGAGTATCCATCGTCTACCGGGAAGGAGCCCAAGGTTCCCTCAAGTGCTCCTTCGTCCAGCTCTGGTCCGCTCCATATTGAGAGACCAAGTACTGAGACGACAATCTGACACCCTCCTAAAGGAGTAATCAAAAGATCTTCTTACAACCCAAATGCTCGTGCCGCCCAACACTATAGCATCGTTGAGGACTTAGCGCAGGCTCCGTCAGCTATGTCCGCCTTAGAATTTCTCCAAAGCTACCCCCCTAGAGGAAGTCCCTGCTATCGGCCATCAGTGGCATTGACCCGGCAGATACAGATCTGATTACCTTCGATCTCGAGAGCCATGTTCCTAGGCTGCCTCATCAGATCGCTTTTCTTATCCAAGTCATCATCAATTCCAAAACGATCCATCGTACAGTTATTAGTGAGGGCGCATCGACTTGCATTATGTCTATTGCTTGTTGGAAAGCGATTGGGTCTCCGACTCTGAGCCAGTCCCCTACGACTTTGGAAGCTTTCGATGGGAGAGAATCCCGTCCTTATGGTATTCTTCAACGATTGCCCATCACCTTAGAAGGGAAAACTGTTGAAGTAGAAGTTGAGGTAGTTGACGTGAATCTCACATATAACCTCCTTCTGGGCCGAAGTTGGATGTATGCCATGTGTGCTATGGCTTCATCCCTCTTCCGTGTCATCTGTTTCCCTCAAGGGAAAATTGTCATGGTAGACCAGCTTTCCTTCTTCGCTTCCTCTTCTGAAGGAAATGTACCTTTCGTTGAACATACCTCTGTTCCTTTTGAGAGTGTGGGAGCCGGGCTCTTCAAAAATCCCGCCCTTATGGGTTTTTTTTCCCTCCCACCTCCCAACCTCACCTCTATCTCCATGATCCCGGTTCGTTCTGATCCTTGGGCCCTTCCCCCCATCGACCAGATAGAATCATGGGGCAAGGAGATGCCGTTGAGTCCAGCCGAGCTCAACTACATCGGAATTGTTTCTGCATCGGCCCCTCATGCTGAACCCGCTGCTTCAAGTGGGGCTCTTGACTTAGATGATTTTCCCCCCTGGTTTGGAGAATGCACCTCCTCGGATCCGTTGAAGGAAATATTTCCTTCCGACGAGGCCATTATAGAGACTATGTCTCTTGAAGAACGTCTGTGGTCCCATCTTCACCACCGTTCCTCATTCCTCCCTACCCTCCGGGAAATGCTGGTTTGTCTCGAGCAGTTTGCTCCATGTCTCCCTTCACAGCCTCTTCAGACGCCCATCCAAATATATCAAACATTGTCTGAAGGGAATTTGGGGAACATCACGCAGACCCAGCCCATCGACATCTTTGTCAAACCAGGGATCGTCCAGAACATTTATATAGGAGTCACTTGCACTCCTGAGGAGATTCAAATATATATCGCACTTTTCCATGAATTTCATGTCGTTTTTGCGTGGTCCTATGAAGAGATGCCCGACATCGATCCATCCATTGTAGTGCACAAGATACCTATGTATCCTGGGGAAAAACCTGTTCGTCGGCATTTGCGTCCCGTGCACCCCTGTAAGGCGGCAGCTATCAAAGCAGAAGTTGAAAAACTTCTTAAAGCTAGTTTTATCTATCCTATCCCACTTACAGATTGGGTCTCAAACATTGTCCCTGTGGATAAGAAGTAGGGTACTATTCGCGTCTGTGTCGATTATCGCGACATTAATCGAGCCTGCCCAAAAGACAACTACCCCACACCTTTCATTGACCAACTCATTGATGAGTGTGCGAGCAGTGAAATATATTCGTTTATGGATGGCTTTTCTGGTTACAACCAGATTAATATCGCCTCTGCTGATCAACACAAGATGGCCTTTATCTGTCCATGGGGTACTTTTTCTTACAAAAAACTCCCCTTCGGTCTTAAGAATGTCGGCGCTACCTTCCAGCGTGAGATGTCCTATGCCTTCCACGATATCCAGCACATCATATAGCCTTATCTGGATGACCTTCCCGCTCATTCAGCTAAGCGCTTGGACCACCCATCGCATCTTCCCGAGATTTTTCTTTCCTGTCGACATTATAATATCTGACTAAACCCACATAAACATGTCTTATGCGTCGAATCTAGCTGACTTCTCGGGTTTATCGTCTCCCGAGAGGGCATCCGCTTGGATCCCCTTAAAGTCGAGGCAATTGTGAGTCGTCCTCCCCCTGCTATTTTGCGGCAATTGCAGAGCCTGCAGGGTAAAGCTAATTTCTTAAGACAATTCATCCCAAACTATGCTGAAGTGGCAAAGGGTTTCACCCGGTTACTTAAGCGTGACACCCCATTTCGATGGGATGCCATAGCCAAGGAGTCTTTTGCACGTCTCAAAACTCTTCTAGTTTCCGGCCCTTTGCTACGGCCTCCAAATTATCATCGTGATTATACACTATATTTAGCCGCTGCTGACACCACCATCGGTATGGTTTTGGTACAAGATGATGACGATGGCATCGAACATGTTATTTACTACCTTAGTCGCAACTTATTAGATACGAAAACTCGATATTCTTACGTCGAGAAGTTGGCTCTCACCGCTGTTTGTGCGGTTCAACGATTCCGTCACTATTTCTTGTTGCAGACTACGACAGTGATCTCCGATTGCAACCCCATGACTTATATTCTATCACGAAAATTGCTGGGGGGCAAATACTCAAAGTGGATCGTCATCCTCCAAGAGTTTGACTTGGAATTTAGTGCTGCCAAGTCTAAGAAATCACTCGTCTTCGCCGAACTGTTATGTTCCTTGCCATCCACTGCTACCTCCTCTCAGATAGAGGATTTTATTCCAAATGCAACTCTTTTCCTTATCAGCACCCTTGATCCTTGGTACGGGGACATTATTGTCTACTTGCAGACGTCCTCTTTCCATCCCGAGACCTCTAAGGATGCTCGTTGACGGATTCGACACCAAGCCCAACCATATCGCATCGTTGGGGACACCCTATACTGTCTCGGTGTTGATTCAGTTCTTCATCAATGTTTAACCTTCGAAGAAGCCGAGAGAGTTCTAAATGACTGCCACTCTGGTGCTTGTGGTGGTCACATATCTGGATATGCCACTTCATAGAAAATCCTCCGTGCTAGCTATTTCTGGCCTTCCATTTTCAAGGATTGCATTCTTGTCGTCCGTTCCTTCCATGCATGCCAGATTTACCAACGGAAGATGCGTGCACCCCCTGCCCTGCTGCACCCCGTTGTAACCGTCGGCCCCTTTGCCAAATGGGGCATCGATTATGTGACCTGTAACCCTTGCTCGGCCGGGGGGCATGGATACATCATCGTTGCTATAGATTATTTTATGAAATGGGCCGAGGCGATGCCTACATTGTCGGAAGACGGTCACACCGCGGCACAGTTCTTGTTTAATCATGTTATTTCACGGTTCAGAGTTCCACAAGCCATCGTCACTGATCACGGAAAACATTTTCGTAATCATATGATGGAAAAGTTAACAACCCAACTAGGTCTTAGGCATGATAGTTCGACTCTGTACTATCCTCAGGCAAACAGTCAAGTGGAAGCCGTGAACAAGGTTTTGGTCACGATGCTTCAAAGAACTGTTGGCATGCATAAGTCTAGTTGGCATCTGATGTTGTTCTCCACTTTGTGGGCCTACCGTACCTCCGTGAAGGACGCCACCGGTTTCACTCCTTTTCAGTTAGTTTACGGACTGGAGGCGACCCTTCCCATTGAGTGTGAGATTCCTTCACTAAAATTAGCCGTCGAGTTACTCCCCGATACTACCCCTGTAGAAGAGCGGCTTCTTTACTTAGAACGGCTGGATGAGACTCGTCGTCTAGCCTCCCTAGCTATTGAAGCTCAAAAGAAGCGAGTGAAAACTCACTTCGATAACGTTGTTAACCCCCGCTCGTTCATCGAGGGAGATCTAGTACTGCTCTACGATCAAGCTAACAATAAGCTGGGAGCAGGAAAACTCGAGCCGATGTGGCATGGGCCCTATATTGTGAAAAAATCTTTACAAAAAGGTGCCTATGAGCTTATATATTATGAAGGTAATCCTCTAGACAGGCCCCAAAATGGGCTTTATCTCAAGAAATATTATGCCTAAGTCCAGGCACTCTCTCTTTTTGTACATGCGTATGCTTTCAGTAGTGTGTTGTGTGTGCGTGTTTATTTAGTTTTTATCTCAGTGTGTCGGCATGATTTCCGCTTATTGTGTCTTTTGCTTCTTGAATAGATGTCTGGATAGCCTTACGTTGGTTTCGCTGATGGTGCTTCCTGCAGTACTCGCAACTTGTCATCTACGGCATGGGTGATCTACGATCCTCATGGTGAGTTAGTAAATATTCAAGGGGTGTGTCTGGGTTGTACAATGAACAATGTGGCTGAATATAGTGTTGTAATTGAATTATTAGCTGAGGCAATTAACCTCGGAATCCGCACATTGGTTGTAAACTTAGATTCTCAACTTGTAGTCCACCAGCTCAACGGACGATATTACGTCAGAGATCATTGCATTTTAAGGTTGTATTTGCGTGTTAAGTTATTGGAAAGAGATTTTGATTACATTACTTATCAACACATTCCAAGACGACTTAATGTAGTAACCGATGCATTAGCTAACTGTGTATTGGACAGACATTTGCATAATATGTAAATCAACATAATATAAGAAGCATAAAATACAAGAAACCATAACACCGTTTATCTATATATATATATAATATATATATATATATATATATATATATATATATATATATTATATATATATATATATATATATATATATATATATATATATATATATATATATATATATATCTATATATATCTATATATCTATATATATATATATATATATATATATATATATATATATATATATATATATATATATATATATATATATATATATATATCGTGTGGCACACTGAGGCGCTCAAAAAATAAATGTACATGTCTGGATAGAGTCTATGTTCTCTGTACATCTGAGACACATGTCTCTCAAAAAATATGTAGGAAATAAAACCTAGGAGTCTAAGCACGGTGGTGCTCATGATAGCACATCACCGCTCGCACCAATCATCTCAGCAGACGATGGACGCGAGTCGGCACCACCACTGTGTGCCTCTGATATGCGAAAGGCACATCCGCCAATTTGGCATAACCCAGAATCCCTTGGGCGAGTCCCTCGAGATTCTGTATTAGCTCCTCCCCCACGGTACCCCCTACCTGAGGGTCGATTGCGGGTTGGACTCTCCGCGCTGTAGGGGATAGGCCGGCTGGTCGCTCTGGGCCCACATCTACATATACATACAATCGTCATTAGAACAACCATGTATTAAAAAAGACAAAAAAATGAAAATACATAAAACATCAAAAACAAGGAGTTCATACCTAACTCCTCCTCCCATTCCTCCCCCTCTGGTAATGGAAGGTCTGGGTCCCCCATGAAACTGGTTCCCGCATAAGGCCAATCTTGGATCACGATCAACTGTCGACGGAGCCATATGAAGAACTTGGGATGCCATGACATCTCCTGGCCCCCTCCTCCTCTGGGCATCAATGTTGCCCAGCGAGCCATTCTAGGCTCTTGTGGCAATGGATCTACCACTACGGCTCTCTGGATCTAGAAAGGTGGTATTCGCTCCAAGAAGAATGATACATAATCGAACCATATGCGAACTGTTTCACATCCGCACGCTTACAATTTTTGAGCTTCCTTTTGATATTAGTGGTCATAGCTGTAGCCCAATTAAAGATGGTCGGGCTGAGGCATTCAGTCGCAAGTATCAGGTGGTTCTTGCTCGCCTCATGGGGCGCTTGTACCCCAGCTGCACGTGTGATGGTGAATAGAATGGCCTTGAGAGTCAAATCTCGGATAGTGTTGATAGCCACCTTAGCACTCTGTCTCCCGAATTGTGCTTTCGGGCACACTCGAGCCTTTACTTCACCAACCTTCTCCCCGGAAGGTCTACTGCCAGTCAAAATGGGAACTACCCCTCTCCGTGACAGTCCAGTGATGAAGTATACATCGGATACCTCAAGCTCTAAGGTTTGGCTCCGTAGACGAAATACTTGGTCGTCCACATCCCAAGCATCAATGATGAACTGTAGCAACTCAGGTTGCGACCACATATATGATGTAAGGAAGAACTTTTTGAAGCCACAATCCCTCAGAGCATTCATGCACCCCTCATCCTCAATTGCCAAGGCATCCACAACATCATGTTCTCTTTCTTTCCATCCTACTACCATTTTGGCTTGTTACCTGCACCCACAAGGATGAATACACTATCATTAGAACATTGGTAAAATTATGAACCAGGAGAAATTCAAATAGAACGGGTAAATTTATACAAAAACCGCGCGACTGTTTTTAAAACAGTCACGCTAATGGCACGATGCCCTTGGGTAATTCACCCCATTTGCGCGGGTCCATGCCAGATACCCATGCCAATGGGGCAAAGCCCTAAATTTGAAAATCCCCCTTGTAGAGGCTCAATCAGGAATCAAACACATAAAAAATGGTATAAAAATGGAGCTAAGGGAAGCACCTCTTACCTGGAGCCGACGAGATCGCAAATGGTTGTACGGATTGGCTGTATTCGCCGCCTGAAGTTTTCTTCCCAAACAGACCCTTCTCGCTCTTCAAGAGGTAAAAGGTAAAGGTAATTCTATTTTTACATTTTCACCCCATTTATAGACTTTTTAACTCATTTTTGGGTTTAGAAAAGTTATTTTTGAATATTTTAAAGTATTTTTGGTCGAAAATGGGTTTTACGTTTGCTTCTTGTGTAGCAACAGGTCTTTTACGCAACTTCGATGGTGAAACGAGTTGTATTTTATACTTTTTCGGAATCGGTAAATACACGAAAAAGTCACTATGGAGTCATCTTTCAGCTCTTTTCTGACTCGCTAAACATGAAAAGATTGTCGAGTTGTCCCTCTTGACTTGTTAAACGTAAATAAGAGGCGGTCGTTTTTAAACTCTTTTTCCGACCGTATAAAGAATGAAAAAATCGTCGGGCCTTTGTCATTTCAGGTTCGTTAATGGGAGCGAAACGACGTGATATCGATCACTTTTTTACTTTTTCAGTTTGGTGTCACTACTCACGAAAAGTACTCCTCGGTCGTAATGATTGGGTGGTTCTTTAGAGCATAGTTTTATACTTTTTCGGGCTCGAGAGACACAACTTTACGAAAAAGGACACCCCTGGAGTTTTCTTTTTGTTGTCTTTTCAAACTCTCTAAATATGAAAAGACGCCGAGTTTTTCCTTTATCAGACTCATTAAAACCTTAAATGACATTGAATTTTGTCGTAATGACACCATTCAAGCATATTCTATCCCCATCAAGCTTGCCATCCAAAAATAACCGGGGTACTCGCTAGAAATGGTGGGGGAATAAAGGAATCATAATCGTCGTCGTCGACAGTATGTCGCTCTTGAACATGGCACTTTCTGCATTCATGTCTAGGTGGGGACATCTCATCTCATTTCACATTTGCCTCCATGGGTTTGGGTTATCCTATTTGACCATTCATCTGCTCATTGCCTTGTCGCCATGACCCCTGATCATTTGATATCAAATACTGCCAAATCCGCTGTCGTGTCGCCGATATGTTCAAGAGAAGTTGACCTCTGCAAAATACTCAACCTCCCTCCGATATCTCACACAAAACATGTTGTCCTTCTCTGTCTCGTGTCAATGATGTGGGAAACATTATGGCCCACCTTCGATCAAGATCACTTCCTGTCGACTTCAACTCATTATCCAGGAAGATGACCAAGAGACTCCCTTCAGGTACCTTGGAGCCTGCATGCCTCAATGGCAGGTTCTTCGTATTTGAAAAGAGGTTTTCATCATTGGCCTCTGATCGGATGATTCTACGGGTGTTCGACATCGGCTCATTGATTCGCATGCCGTGGATTGTACCTATAGTACCTTGAGGACCATCATCATTATTGGTGGCCCCTCTCGCGTCTGTTAACAGTTTTCATCATTGACTGGTAATCAGGCGATGTTCATGCATGTTCGACTTTGACTCTTGTATTCACATGCTTGAACTTGTACTATGTTCGGGTCGAGTTGGAGTGCAAGACCCCGGATTGTGCATATTGAAATCCGGGTTGCATTTTGTGGATTATTGTAATCATTACATGACTCATTTATTGGGTTGCGACCATACCTGAGTCCATTTATATATCCTCATCAGATGGTTGCGTCCATACCTGGGATCCAGTTGTATATACTCTGTTACGGATGGCTGCACTGATACCACATCTATCATGTACTTGAGATATCAGTTGTACTTCTTTTTGCAGGTTCTCCGGCGACAGTGTTTGCAGTCACGCATGTTCTTGTAAAGCGCTTCACCCCTCTCTCTCTCTCGGGCCTCATGCTTTAGGGGGCATCTGTTACACAGTAATTTTTCACAATTTGTCACCATCCCTATTTACCCCTCTCCTGCATCTTGGAGGACTCATTCCGGGACTTGTGAGAAGTGACAAGGCTTGAAACCACTTGCATCATTCACCTCTGAACATGAGCTTCATATGCCCTGAAGACATCTCCTGCTCCTTGCCCTTAAAAACAGTCCTTTTTACATTAGCACTAGCCCACTGTGTTCTGCCCGTGCTAATGGGGAAAATCCTATAAAAGGGGCGTGCCATCAGCGCTCTATCCCAGAGTCGCAATCGCGCCAACCTTTTTGGGCAAAGTTTTTAACCAATCAACCTCTGAAAGTTCTATCCAACTCATTCACCAACTGCATCCAAGTTAAGTGAAGATGGTTTGGCTTCGAATCTCCTTGAATGGGAAGTAGTTTGCCACCATTCCATAGAAGTTTCCAAGTGATGAAGCCAAATCCATTATTGTTGTGATTGATCTTATCTCTTCCTTTTCATATATAAAAGCTTGTCTCCATGGCTTGAGCAAGCTAGTTTTAGTTCTAGTGGCAATACTTGTGCTGAAAGGAAGATATCAAGAGATTAGAGTTGCAAGAGCCTTCTTTGTGTCCATAAGGCTTTACCTAAGTAAGGAGATCTTGTCACCAAAGAGAGAGAGGCTTGTCCCTCATTCCCTCAAGCTTTGCAAGACCTGTGTAGCTGAGCACCCAGCCAAAGGAGGACTTGACGTCAGGACGCTGGTTGTATTCTCCTTTGTTGATTATTAATA
>APFE031591914.1:28792-45583 GCA_000404065.3 Pinus taeda
CTTATCTTTATATATTAAATGCTTTGTTAATTATATATTCAATTAATTAATTTGATTTTAAACGAGAAAGTTAGATAGGGTATTAATTGATTAGGTTTAGTATTAATTAATTTTTGAGTGTTAGTTAATTCTATCTTTAAGTTTCTTGTTTAATAATATATTTAAATGTCATGTTAATTATATATTCAAATTTCTAACTAATTAAATATCTAAATATCATGTTACTTAGTTATATATCATGTTAATTAGTTATATTTAGATATACCATGTTAATTAGTTATATTTAGATATATATTATTGTATATTACATGTTTTGTTCAATATACCTTCAAATTTAAAGTTAATGCTTATTATGATTAGGTTATGAATTAGGTTTGATATTAATTAATTTATGAGTGTTTGTTAATAATTCATATGAGTGTGTATATATATATATTTACTATTTTTTATTTTTATTTTATTTAATAAGGGTTTCCAGGTATTGCTTAGTCCTAGCCCATCATCTCTGTTCATGTTGTTGGAAGGTTTCTCAATTTCAATGGCCTCTTTCACCCTTCTTTTTAAATAATGGGCTTCTTCGTGAATTAATTTTGTCTGTTCCATGCAAATATAGTGAGAGGAAGAATATGCATGCTCTGCTAGGGCTGATTTTTCGAACCTATTTCTTGTAATATCATTAATGTGTTATTTTAACCTTATGGAAGAACATCTCAACAAGAGTGGCTACTACAGATTACTTAACAAGGACCCTAGCAACAAGATCCTTCGCAAAGTAATTAACAAAATCAAGAATTCTTCTCTTGATTCAATTACTAAAAACACATTAACGTGCCATCATCCCTAGAATATATGGTGTGCCAAAAATCCACAAAACTGGAATTCCATTAAGACCCATAGTTAACACCATAGGATCACCCACTTACTGGTTAGCTAAAGACCTTGCCAATAAGCTTAGACCCCTAGCCGGAAACACCCCCTTTTATATTAAAAATTCCTCTTCTTTCATAGAATGGATTAAAAACCTAGAAATTAATGACAATGACCTCCTAGTTAGCTTTGACATAGTATCTCTCTACACTATGATTCCAGTAGATGAAGCCATAGAGGTATTAAAGAAAATTATGGACATTGAAATAGTGGACCTCATAAGCATATGCCTTAAGTCTTCATATTGTAGTTTCAAAGGTAAAATCCATGAGCAAACTCATGGTGTTGCCATGGGTTCTCCTTTATCACCTATAATTGCCAACTTATACAGGGAACACTTTGAATAAATGACCCTCAGGTCTTTCCCATTTACCCCTAAAGAATGGAAAAGATATGTAGATGACATATTCGCTAAATGGAGCCATGGATTAGATAAACTTAATGAGTTTTTATCACATATAAACAACCTCTCTGAACACATAAAATTTACAATAGAAATTGAAAAAGAAAACCAACTCCCTTTCCTAGATGTCCTCCTCACCAAAGGAAAAGGTAAACTAAGACATCAGGTCTTCAGAAAACAAACTCGTACTGACAAATATCTTCATTCAAATTCCCACCACCATCCAAAACAAAAAGTGGGCGTCATCAAAACCCTAGCTACTAGAGCTTCGAGAATCTCTGACCCTGAACATTTATATGAAGAACTCAACTATCTCCACAAAGTCTTTATAGACAATGATTATCAAAAAAACACTATCCAAAAGATAATTAAAGAAGCCACAGCCAAAACTCAAAAAATGAAATCTCTTGAAAACCCCAAAATCTCCTTACCCTATATAAAACGAATCACAGACAAATTACTAGAATTCTCTCCAAACATAACATCAGAGTTGCCTTCACTCCCCCAAACACCATAAAAAACATTCTTGATTCTGCCAAAGACTTAATAGACCCAAAAAATCACAAAGGAGTATACTCTATTCCCTGTTCATGTGGAAAAGTATACGTAGGTGAAACATGGAGATCAATAGGCATAAGGTTAAAAGAACACATTAATGATATTACAAGAAATGGGTCAGAAAAATCAGCCCTAGCAGAGCATGCATGTTCTTCCTCTCACTATATTTGCATAGAATAGACAAAATTAATTCACAAAGAAGACCATTATTTTAAAAAAAGGGTGAAAGAAGCCATTGAAATTGAGAAATCTTCCAACAACATGAACAAAGATGATGGGCTAAGACTAAGCAATACTTGGAAACCCTTATTAAATAAAATAAAAAAATAGTATATATATATAACTATAACATAATGAATTATTAACAAACACTCATAAATTAATTAATATCAAACCTAATTCATAACCTAATCATAATAAGCATTAACTTTAAATTTGAAGGTATATTGAACAAAACATGTAATATACAATAATATATATCTAAATATAACTAATTAACATGGTATATCTAAATATAACTAATTAACATGATATATAACTAAGTAACATGATATTTAGATATTTAATTAGTTAGAAATTTGAATATATAATTAACATGACATTTAAATATATTATTAAACAAGAAACTTAAAGATAGAATTAACTAACACTCAAAAATTAATTAATACTAAACCTAATCATAAATAATACCCTATCTAACTTTCTCATTTAAAACAAATTAATTAATTAATGTAGAATTAACATAGCATTAATATATTATACTATATATATATATATATATATATATATATATATATATATAATATATATATATATATATATATACATTAACATGGAATTTAAATATATAGATAACAAGAAACTTAAATATATAAGTAAATAGGAAATATAATTTCAAATTGAGAAATATAATTAAAAAGTATTTAAACATATAATTTAACATGGTTTTTACATATACAATTTAACAAGAAATGTAAATATAATAGGAAATTAATTAATATCATTATCAACACCCTATTTAAACTCTCTCATTTAAATAAAATTAATCAAATCTGAATAGATAAACCATAAGCATTATCTTTAATCTTCAAATTCATAATAGCTAACATGCACAATATCTAACATCTGTAAATAATAATAATAATAATAAATTTATATTAATTAATTAAGCCGACACTAGATATTTATCTCAATTAACTATTAATTGCTCCATACTTTTATGCTCTCTCTTCTCAAAATGCAGATCACATTGACCTGATGATGGACTCACTAAGCTAGTCCAAAACGTTGGTTTTCCAAAAAACTGATAATAGGTTTTTTCCATAGATGATGTAAAAGTGATGATTATTGGAATGTTGAAAAAATGTGTAACTAGGTTTGGTCTTCATAAGTATCAAATGTATTCTTGTAAATTATAAAATGAAAAAAATATTATTATTGGAGCATGGATTTCATGCTCAAGTTATTTTATTTTATAGGTCAAACACCCATTGAGTGCTTCTAGGGTTTGTCCTAGGTTTAAGAGTCATTGTCATATATTGAAGATCCTATGAGCACATAGTATCTTGTAAAGAAAAGTTATATTTTCTTTAAAGTGTCGAAATACCCCCAAGTTCAAGTCAACCTAGAAATTGTCAAGTAGACCTACATGAAGAGCCACATATACCCTTGAATAAGCCTATATATAGACATAAACATGTCCTCCATTAGCTTCACTCACTCACTCAATTTGTATTTTAACTATAAAATTTAACATACTTGGTATCATATCCATTTAAACAACATCCAAAACTTGAAGATAATATTAGTATTATAGTTGTTTATGTTAAAAGATTTTTAGATTCAAAGTTTATAGATATAAAATATAAAAACAAATGTCAATGCCTTTATTTGATTGTTACTTGACTCTGGTGCGGGCAGGTTACAAGAAATGTGATCGGAAGAAGGATGGGGAGACAATGTAGAGCCTTACTTGGATGTGATTCATTTGTTGTTGGAGATCCTTAAGGCACCTGAGCCATCGACTCTGGAAATGTTTCTAGTAGGGATTCCTATGGTTTTTAATGTTGTGATTCTTTCACCTCATTGGTTATTTTGGGCAAGCAAATGTTTAAGGGGTGCTAGACAAGACATCGGTGGATAGGTAAATAATTTCTTTATAATTGCAATGTCCATTTCATGATATCTTTTCTTTATTATTTGACTCTCTTTTGAACATTTATTTATTTTTTATTATTATTTTTTTTAACTATGAAATTGGAAATACTTGGTATCATGTCCATTTAGACAACAACCAAATCTTGAAGATGAAATTAGTATTATGCGATATTGTTTGAAATACTTTTAGTTGTTTTGTGTTAAAAATAAATCATGACTATTAAAAAAGTTTACTTTCATGTTGTTATTTGAGCACATGTTGTTTATATTCTTGACCAAGTTCATCCATTAGGGAATGAAATGTTGTTTCGAATAAAGTGACAAAGATTATACATCACATCTCAGATTATTTGTTTTCATAAGTTATCTACAACTTGAACTTTTTAGCATGTAACTTAGTTAGCATCATTGTGCCTATGCTTTCCCTGAAGGTTGAATGCTAAGTTACTAAGGTGTTCTTTTCTATGGTGAAATTTTATTTTCTTTGTTTATATAGGTCATCTTGCCACATAGTGTCCACTATCGCTCAACTGAAGAAAACTTGTTCAAGTTTCTTGCTTTTATGGGGAAAAATGGCTTTGACATTGTTGATGTTGAGGTATATGCCATATAAATATTTTATAGTCTACTTTAGTTTATACTCTAGTGTTCATCGTCTATCATGGATTACACTTTGCATTGTATCTTCTTTTGTTTTAAAAAAAGGAACTCAATATTGATGGTAAGAAACCAGAATTGAAGAAAGACGAAAACAATAACATTGAGCAACAAATGCAAAGAGAGAAAGAGAAGAGAATCGGTCTAGTGATACTCTTAGAGCCAATATCCTGCATAAGACACACATAGAGACTGATGGTCAAGTTTTTAGAGTTGGTGAATTCACATGCAATGTCTTGGAAACACAATGATAAAGTTTTGAAGTAATGAAACAACATTTCATGTGTAAATTTTAGTCCAACCAATATTAAGTTGGAAACTCATATTGTAATACTTGATATTTTATATAATATAATATGTGGTTGAAATTATTTATAGTTGCACTTGATATTGTTCAGTATTGTAATTAACATATGTAACTTTGCATTTTTATATTACATAAACATGCACATTGTATGGATTTTTTTAAATTTAGTCGCAAAATCATACTAATTAATTTATGTTGATTAATAATGAACACATAAAATCAATTTAAAACTACTAAATTAGTAGTTTATATTGACTAATGATGAACACAAATAAAATGAATATACAACTAAATTAGTTGTTTATAATGATTATCAATGAAAATAAATTAAATGAATATAAACTACTAAATTAGTCATTTATATAATGAATATGAAACTACCAAAAAAAGATAAATGACTACTGCAAATAATAAATTTATGATTACAAATGATGACTAAATTTTGCATATATACGACTAATAGCAGATAATTTATAGTATCTTATAACAACCAAAATTTAGTCATATTTCTTTGGTCATTAATTGGTTTGAAACAATGACTAGAATTTGCACATATATGACTATTAGTAGCTAATTTACAGTATCTTATAACACGACCAACATTTTTGGTCATATTTCGTTGGTCATTAATTTCTTTTCTTGGATGATCATTTATTTATATATTTTATCATCGATTTCGTCATTAATTGTGACAATTAATAATTAAATCAATGACTAAATTAATGACCAAATTTATGACTAAATATACTACTAGATGATGAAATTGAGACAACAAATTAATGACTAAGCTAAAAATGACTAAAAGTTGGTCGCATTATAAGATACTGTAAATTAGCTACTACTAGTCACCAACTGAAAATTGGTCATTTATATGCAAATTTTAGTCGTTTTTTTAGTAACTAATTAACTATTGTGTACTAGTGGTATGACTCTTAGCATGTTTTTACTTGTATTTGAATGGATAATGTATCTATGATCTAATAAAAGATAAGGCAGCAAATGACATGAGGAAACAGTGGTTCATGGCAATTCTCAAATAAGTATGAGATCCCTACACTTAATTATGTTGTTTACACATGTAGGATACATGTTGATGATATGTTTGACGAAATGCATGTCATGGATAGTAGCAGTTTGGTTATGGTCTTATTCAACTTATTTCTTTTGCATCCTTATTTCTTTGTGTTCTTACCAATTTTAAGTGATCATTCCATTCTGGGCAGTGTCCCAGGCTGCAGGATGAAAAAAGTGGCTCAAATCCTGGAATGCTAGCAAAACAAAGCATTAGTCTAGAGACTAACTTTCCTGGGTAGTGTCTGGGGAGCATTATAGCTCGTTTGGGCAGTGCCTGGGGAGCATTATAACTCGCCTTCGTAGTCTCTGGGGAGCATTACTCTGACTAAGTTAGTTAAAACAATAGTAGGACCCATGGACATGGTTTCTGAGTGATTGGCTTGTCTTCTGAAGGTTTTGTGGATGATGTTGGATGACTATGTGTGTTGTTCCATCAATTCAACTTCCTTAAGGTCACCTAGGAGGTCGAATATGATCATAATAGCCTCTCGTCTCATGTTTACCCTAGTTGGCATGGTTACTTGGTTGGATATGTGAGGAGGGTGTTATAAAGTAGTATTAGAGCATGGTTCAACTCTCAAACTAGATGGATTGTGTATATTGGTCATGCATGCATGTCAGTTGCATGTGTGTCTCTTACACTTGCATTTCACGTTCTTGTTGTATTTGTTTGATGATTGATTATGGTTTTAGTATGGTTGTTATGGAGAATTTGATATTGATTTCATGAAATGTGTTTGTCATGAGTATATGACTAGTTACATATTGTTATATGTCGCTTATCTATTGTTATATGTCACTTGATTACATCCTTGTATGTTATGTTACATTCTTGTATGTTTAATTACATGTATCAGTCTTGTAGGTTGGTTACAGGAATTGATCGATTATGCTCGACTACATTCGTTCATGCATATGTGTAGTTGATTAGACATTGTGTATGCATATTGATGGTTGCATGTGGAAATGTGTATAGTGGAGTAATTACTGTTGTCATGCAAAAGGTCATGGTTTGTGAAGTTGATATGGTTATGCATTGATGACTGGACTTTAACTAGAATGATGTGTATATGGTTTGGTACTCATGTGTTATATGTTTATACGTAGTTGTTATGCATGTATGGTCTTGGTTATAGTTATGCATGAATAGTACGTCAGACATGCCTGGTGAAGTCATTGTATGTAATATAGGTCATCATGATGTTGTTGGTTTTTATGATGCTAATTTGTTGGTTGAGATAGAGTAGAAGATGCATGTCATCATAATGAGGTTGCAACATTGGACTTTAGGATAAGAACATGTCATCATATGGGTTTGGATTTTGGACATGCAAGTATGTAGGTTATGGATTGTTATATGCATTAGCGTTATTACATTAGGTTTATGTACATGTCTTTTGATGTTATGGTTACATACATGATAGATGATAATGGATTACTATAGTCACATGCACATGTGTCAGATCGTCATGAATGATAGTAACCTATGACTGTGTGCATTGTTATTGTTGTCTTAGGTTAGTTAACTTGATGATTAGGGTTATTTCATTGAGATCTTGATGTTGTAATTCAAATTGGTCATATGCGTGATGGTTATGTTCTTGATGTTATATGTATCACACTAAGTTGGATTGGCCTATGCAGATGGTTATAGTTACGATATTCAGGTATGAGATGACATATTTGTGATATGGTGTTGTACTAATATAGATTGACTTTGCGTATGTGTGAATGATGATTGTTTATGAGTTATGATGTAAACATGTTAGCTAGTGACTATTTTGGATATCATGATCTTATTTATGTTTGGGTTAATATATTGTGAAGATATATCGTCCTAATATATATTGATTGTGGAGACAAGATAGCCTCCCCTAGGATACATTAAGATACGAATTTGCTTATGTCATATATGTGGTGCTTGACTGTTTGATTAAGTCATATACATAATTTAGTAAACATGGTATGTTCATAAGTTTGTTGAATGTTTGATTTAATGCATAATATGAGTATGTGCTCAAATGATCTTGTTTTAAGATCATTGTACTGACATATGTGTTGAGACAATTGATATGTACTTGAGTGTAGTAGGTGATAGTTGTAGTGTTATGTCTAATGACTATGAATTGACTATGGATTATGACATGATTTTTAGTCTTGGTAAATGTTGATTTCAAAGTGATATATATGATTGTCTTCATATTTGGAACATGTGGTTGACATGTGTGAGCAATTGCAGGAAACTTGCTTGGTATTAGCATGACGAGATAGTAATTGATGTGTTTATATAATTAATAGTTGGGTGATGTAACAGTACATAGTAAGTCTCAGTTGTAGTAGGTAAAAAGGTAAAATAAAGAATTGGGCAAGAATTCCTTGGGATGTTTGGAAACCCTAATTCCAATCGAATGACTGCTTTGCACACAGGAAGTCTTCTTAACCTTGATTTGTTTGAAATTGTGTATATGTATTATATTCATGGACATTTATTTGACATGTATATTATCTAGTCTCTAATACAGGTGGATTTGTCAAGGGGATTGGAGTCCCTTGAGAGATGGCATGGATGTATTTAGTTGCAAGCAACGTGCTTGGCACAACAAGATAACGTATTTGGTGTATTGTTATGTTTATTTATGCATTGACAATTATGTGTTCATGGAAATATGATGCAGGATTTGCATGGCAAAAGAGGTTGCCATGAAATATTGAAGAAGGCTCGGGTTGAGATTTCCCTGAGAACCATGGGGATTGAGTCATTGCATTCATTAATGAGAAATTCATTCCCTTGATTTTCATGTGTAAAAGTACAGATGTATACATGGATTTTGATGACTGATATGTTCATTGTATTTATGTTCCTATTATGTTGGTTATATGTATATTTTGTGACATCAGTTATGTATGGCTCTCAACATGTGTTTACTTGTGTATGAATGGATAATGCATCTATGATAGAATAAATGATAAGGCAACAAATGACATGAGGAAACAATGGTTCATGGCGATTCCCAGATAAGTATGAGATCCCTACACTTAGTTCTGTTGTTTACACTTGTAGGTTACATGTTGATGATATGTTTGATGAAATGCATTTCATGACTAGTAGGGGTCTGGTTATGGTCTGGTTTAGCTTATTGCTTTTGCATCCTTGTTTCTTTGTATTCTTACCAATTTTAAGTGATCATTTCATTATGGGCAGTGTCCCGGGCTCTAGGTCGAAAAAGGTGGCTCAAATTATGGAATGCTAGCAATACAGAGCGTTATTCTAGAGACTAACTCACCTGGGCAGTGTTTGGGGAGGGTTATAACTCGCTCTGGTAGTGTATGGGGAGCATTATAACTTGCCTTGGCAATGTTTGGGAGTGTTTCTCTAGCCTAAGTTGGTTAAAACAGTAGTAGGACCCAGGGACAAGCTGTATGAGTGGCTCACTTGTCTTCTAAAGGTTATGTGGATGATGTTGGATGACTGCAAGTGATGTTCCATCGATTCCACTTCTTTAAGGTCACCTAGGAGGTCCCATCTGATCATAATAGCCTCTTGTCTCATGTTTACCCTAGTTGGCATGGTTACTTGGCTGGATGTAGGAAGAGGGTGTTACATGGCCCTCTCCCAATGTTTATCATTTGGGGTATCTGGAGTAGTCCTAATTCCCTAATATTTAAGGACATCAAGCCTAATATCAGGAGTAATTGCATTAGCATAGTGGAATTTTACAATGAAGTAGGTTTTGGGGGTAATACATCTTCGGTGAGACATATCTCTCCTCTGCCTAACACAAATATTAATCATAGTGGGTTATTTTACAGTGTTGCCAAGGAGGAGATATGAAGATGTAGAGCATACATTTTCTTTTTGTTGAGCACTATGTATCATATTTGTTGGAATTGTGGCAAAGGGACTAACACCCGTATTGAATTCTTGCTCTCTAGGGCTTATTATACTATGCACGCAAGTTTGATATGGAGCACTTGGAGGTTTTCGGCTACTCTCAGTGGGTGGTGGACTGGGCAACAAATAATACATCATTCAACCCCCCTTTATTATTCAACGGGATGAAAAGGATTCATATGATCATCGAACAATTCACAGAGGTGAAATTTTCTCACACATGCCACAAATTCAACATTGTTGCCGACAAGCTATCAAAAGATGGTCTAGCACTATTATTTGGTGAGATTCACTATATTTTCTTTGAAAGTTGTAGAAATTAATAAAAATTTGCTACTACTGATGAATTCAAACTAAAAATAAGAGATTACAAATTTCCTCTGCTATTCCGCGGAATGGAAATCACAATTTAGAAACACATGCAACCATCAAATCCACAAGAACACAATAATTTATAGGGGAACCCAACTAGGAAACACCCCACTACTTTTCATTAATAAGATGAGAATGGGAAAATATTACAATGTCTTGCTTCAACTCTGAAGCACATCCAACACTGTAAACTTGTTCTCCTGCTAACTGTCATGCTCTGGCCAACACTTATCCAATTCAAGGCTCCAACTTCCTCATATTCCTTACGCAATCCCGAAGAAATCGAGCTCCTAAATAATAGGGGAATTCCCTATTTCCTTGCGCAATTCCCAAGGACTTGAACACCTGCTTAATTTCCAAGCCTGCACACTCAACTAGTATACAATTAATAATTACAATGTGCCTTTTCCTCCACTCCAGCTAGACAATTCGAATTCCATGCATGTTTGGGCTATTTTTAGTTGATTGACTAGTTTAACTAAGAGATGAGTGAGTTAACAACAATCATAACTACTCAACTGATCTTCAACTGACTCAACTAGTGACTTGAGCTCAATTAACTGAGTTCAACTGAAAATAATTGAACTAGATTACTAAATTTTAGCAATCACTACATGCACAACTCTACTCCAAGCCTACAAACTCGAATTTGTTGATCTAACTAAGTGTCAAGGCCATGTCACTCAAGCTAACTACAATCCAAGTCATCCTACTGATGTGGAAAATCAAATTACTCAATTTGACTAAGACACAAGTCAAATTGATCCTTCCTTGCTACAATTTCTAACTCAAACAACAATATTCAGCATCGAGATAAATTCTCCATTATTTGATTCATTTGGTGCTTAGCATCTGATGTTTTCTCTCTGAATGGTTTTTTTTTTCTATCTTGGTATATGATCTCTGTTTCTACACTTTCTTCATGATTGGCAGGGTGGTTTTTCAAAGTCACAGTCACAGGGATGTTATTGATCTCTTCTATTTTGGTATGTTCATTGGGAACATTTGTTCAGTTAGATACTTATCTTTTTGATTTTGTACTTGTTCATATGTTAAATCTGCATTTTCTCCGCATAACAATTAGGTGACCTTAGATTCTATATTGAGGAACTCCTTGAACATAGTTGAAATATTTTTATCAGTTTTTGACATGTAACTATTCTTCCAGACACATATTGACATTTATGCTTTTCAAAATAGGTGTAGAGAGCGAGAGTTATGGACTCGAAAACCACTCAAACTCTTTTTAGGTTTCTAGTCATTCTAGTGATTCTCTATGGTTGTGAACTATGGACGAACAGTACATCCGACATGTAGTGGAGACAAATTGAGAAAATTCAGAAGCGTTTGATTACAAACAAATTCAAGATTAAAAGTGCAGTTTCTTATGCTATTTTGTTAAGTGAAACAGGTGCTGCTCCTATTGAAGCAATTGTTATGGTGCGAGTCATAAGGTATTTAAAAAAAATTGAGCAAATGTAAGAGAGTAGATGACCTAAGGTTGTCTTTAATGACAAATTGTGCCAAAAAAAAAAAAAAAAACTAGGATGTAACAAAATAACAAATGGTTTAGTAAATGGGGTATTTGCTTGAACACGTGTCCCATAAACAACAAAAAGATAAAAACTTTTGTTATGGATAAGTTCTACAAGTGTGTTGGGGTTAAGGAGCTAGGAAGAAAGAAAAAGTATTATATTGAAGTGTTTAATTTCACCCATAGTCATCAACCAAAAGCATACATAGAGGTCAATATCTCTTCAAAAGCCAAAATTCGTATTGCTCAGTTAAGGACTAATTCTCGTCAACTTCGTTGTGAAACAGGGTGCTGGAAAAGGCCAAATGAAGTGTGGGAGGAAAAGTATGCATTTTTTGTTCTTCCAGAAAAGTGGAAACAGAAAAGCATTTCATTTTAGAATGTGAGGCCTTCAAAGACAAGAAGGAAAGTTATGTAGATATGTTGGTAGCTAGCTCTTGGGATAATCTATTTAGTGATGGGCTTGTCGAGAAGCTGAGAACATTTATTCTGAACATCAAGTAGATAAAAAAGCAATCTCTCTCCTATGCTATTTTTAACCTCTTGGATGTTAAAATAATTTCTTTATATCTTCTTATAATCACATTAAAACTTTGTGAATATATAACCAATATGTAATATGGGAATATGTAGAGAATATGTTATATTAATATAATATAATAATATTCCTCATTTTTCCCGTCAATTGGAATTCTGGCCCCTCATGGCCCATTTGGTGCGAACGAATTAAAAAATTGGAGTAACACCTTTTTCTCAAGTGGAATAACACGTTAAAGTCATTTTTCATTGCACTTTTATCAATAGAAATCGATGTTAAAAAGACTTGTGACCATGATCTGTGCAACTTTGTAAACTGGTTTGGCAAGGATGCAACACATGGATTCAGTGTGCTAGGGTTTTTTCAGTTTTCACTCTGTCTAACATTATACTTAGAATCAATGGAACGAGGGGGAAGCCAATGCATGATGTTGTTGATGATACACCTGGTTGCTCGGTTGAAATTGCTCTTTAGCATCGCTGTTTGAGTTAAATGGAACAGTCACAGATTCCGTTAATGTATCTGGTTGTATAAAAGTCCCCTTCATAGGCAATCTAGCGGTTTTTACTGCTAGTGTGTTATGAGTGGGCGTGTTCAAATATTGTCAGGGTAGTGCAGGGAAGCCGATTCATTATGCATTTGTTCATTATAACATGGATTTTCTGGAGGGCATGGCTGTCAAGTTTTGCTCTAGCAGAGCCGCTGTTAAGTGAAACAGTAGCATGTTTCTTTAGTTTCCCTGCATTCCAGCGCTTTTCTTGACCAGTTTGTTGAGAAAAAAGCCGGATCTGGAGCCAGAGATGCTCTGGCCACCATGACAGATTCGAATTTGGACGCAATAAATAGGTTTGGACCGACAACAGGTAGAGGGTATCTACAGACTGCTGATGTTGTAATGTTGTCAAATGACACACCCAATTCTTCCATCAGGCAATTCATGAAGTCAATCTCCAAGTTTAATGTCCTGCTTTACATTTTACAACAGTGATATCAGTCATCACATAACTCTGTGACTGCAGCTTGGGATGCGTTGTGTTTTCGAATGCAGGGTAGGGTGACTGCACAAAGCTGTTGATCTGCTCTTTCAAATCTTAAGATAACAAAGACATAGATGTCAGAGTAATGGCTTCGAGTGCCCTGGAAAATCTTTTAGGTCAAAGAAGAGACTAGAGATCCGATAAGGATACAACAGTGTCTCCTTAATAGCGTCAATGTTTAAAGAAGTACAGGATCTGGCTAGTCCAGAGTTGATGGTTTCTCAAAAGGGCAAGAAAACATTATGGTAAAAGAGGAGGGTTTCTTGCCAATGCTTTTATAATCAGAGTTCTGGTCAATCTGTCTGCCAACTGCTTACCTTAAGAGGTACTCTTCTGGCCTCAGAGCCTTTTCGTTTGCAGTCAAACTTGTCAAAGTTTACTTGATCTCTCTTACTTGGTTTGTGATCATTGTATTTTATAAAAATAAGAGTATAGTAATAATAAAGGGTCACAATTTTATATATGAGACTTTCTTTCTTGTGGGATAAGATATGAGACTTTCTTTCTCGTGGGATAAGGTATTCTATGTGGAGTTGTGGATCTAGAAGACTTTTTTGCTTGGTATTCTATGTGGAGTTGTGGATCTAGAATACTTTTTTGCTGGTAATATAAGGGATTTCAATATGAGTTATTTCTGTAAAAAATATATAGATGCTCGAACCTTCCAATTTTGAACCTGGAACCTTTTAGAGCAAACACTTATTCTTCTGTTGCACTAGCTCAAACTTAGCTCAGGCTATATGGCTCATGTATCCCTTTAAATTGAGAGTTACTGTGTGATAATGTTATTCACGTAATAATGTCAGGTTGTCAGCCATCGATATTGGTTTGGCCATGGACTTTTTCATTTATATTTGAGTGGATTTCATTGTCTAATCAAGAGAATGAGATTCAGCATGCAACACGGCTGGAGTTGCATTGTATTAACAATTCGTCTGTATCATTTTTTGCATTATTATCTATTTTTTAATTATTTTTTTAATATTTTGGATTTTCCGTAAATAATTATTTACTGAATGTGAACCAGTCATCTATAACAAAGAGTATTTAACGGTGCATTTATTCACTATCAATTTTACCTATTCGATATAATATAACTAGTGAGTAACTAGTTAGTAAGTGGTTTACCATTTTTATTTGACACTAGAAGCACATGTATCAAGTGCATTAAGAAGCATCTAACATGTTCCAGTGAAAGTGAATATACTCTAATGCCTGCAGGATATATCTATCGCAAGTTTCTAAGCATCGGAGTAAAACATCAAAACATGAGTACAAAAGACCAGAAAGTGTAAGAAGAGGAAAGGCATTCAAAAACTTTGGACGTGGCCTCACAGTAATCTAATTCTAATATCTTTCTATAGGCTTATGATAATCTGGGCTTTTCTAATGCTGGGTGAGCTTCTCAGAAAATTTTACTCAAATTGTTTCTGTCAAAATCATTTTTATTTCCTCATGATAAGGAGCTCTATATCGCGCCTGTCTGATTGGTCTGTACTCTGAACCATATCTATTCTGAATGCTGTGTTACTTCAAAGATTACGAGTTCGCAGCAATATATTGGATTAGAGCTTTTTCATTGTTTACAGATTCGTCCGGATTTATTGCAATTCTTTTTCATAAAATGAATGTGAACTGTAGAAGAACCTGCAAACAATGTCATTCATCTCCAAAGTCTGAGAATGGAAGAGCTTTATCATGTTTGTGCTTATGATGGTCCAACCGATTTCTTTCAGATTAGGTTTCTAGTTCTGGTTTGGGTTTGGTCATATGCTAAGTAATGGCGAGAGTTTGCTGGTCTGATTAGACTAAAGAACTTTACAATTGAGGCCATGGGAATTCAGTCAGGGTCCATACTGAACTCCCATGGTCATACCGATTTCTTAGGTTCAGTGGGTTGTTTATTTGGTTTAATGAACTTACCTATTCTTTTGCCTTCTTTGATAATTCAGTGATATGTCCTTCCATATGCCTCAACAAGTAATGATGATATTTCAGTTATATGTCCTCCCATATGACTGAAATATTTTGAAGTGATGGGGTCAATTGCATCTTTGTGGATCCTGTGCTAAGTTTCAGCGGACTCGGAATTTTTGTTCAGCAAGATATTGACAGGATCTGGCTCACGGCAATTGATCCAAGTGATTTGGCTGATAGCATAGTTTTTCTGTTGTTGTCATCTTGTTATTACTCATTACGTAACAGTGACATTCTCAAAGGAAATAAATACCTTCCAAATTGGGGACAGGGTTTACTTCTTTTGTTGGATCTTCACTTGAAGCCCCCATTATAATATGGTCCATTTTAAGAGTACCTTTGAAGCTCACAAAGAGTGAATATTGGTTCAAATCCAGTGTTCTTTCAAAATAAAATGCTCCCTAGTTTTCTTTGGAAGTACTACACTTGAGGAAGAACGGAAATTGTAAATTTATCTCATTTAAGGGCAATTCTGGCAAGAAGTTATAGAAGTAAAAACATAAAAAAGCTAATAGTTTTTTTCTTTTTCTTTTTTCTTCTGAAGTACTACACTTGAGGAAGAACGCAAATTGCTAGTTCATCTAATTTAAGGGCAGTTCTTGTGACAAAATAACTTGTATAAGTAAAACCTTAAGCATTACACTTTTGGAAGAACACAAATTCCCCATTTATCCCAGCGTGATCTGAGGTATTTAGTAATTAGAAATATGAGGGGCACCATAGATCAGACTTAGCCATAAAAAATGTGTATGATGGTGGGTGAAATTTCATTTCATTATTAAGAAATAGCCAACAAACTGTAGTCTAGATTCATGCCTGGGAAACTGACACATCAACTATCCAAAGATGATTCTCACCCAAGATGAACAAATGAATCTAGTTAACACCCTTGCTGATAGCTACTAAGAATAATAAAACTTGTCATGCATCATATAGTCATAGAAATTCTCATACACTCCAAAAGAATGGGAAAGGAATTCTCATCCCCAGAAAAGAATGGAAGGGAATTGATTTTGATCTTTTCATTAATTTCGGAAGTCAGTTAACGGGTTTTCAGAAAACGTGATACATACAAGAAACATGATGCCTGGGAAACTGACACATCAACTATCCAAAGATGATTCTCACCCAAGATGAACAAATGAATCTAGTTAACACCCTTGCTGATAGCTACTAAGAATAATAAAACTTATCATGCATCATATAGTCATAGAAATTCTCCTCATACACTCCAAAAGAATGGGAAGGGAATTCTCATCCCCAGAAAAGAATGGAAGGGAATTGATTTTGATCTTTTCATTAATTTCGGAAGTCAGTTAACGGGTTTTCAGAAAACGTGATACATACAAGAAACATGA